>OZ059784.1:10410187-10635061 GCA_964057025.1 Standfussiana lucernea
ATTTTAATCTTTTATACCACTATATTAAATTACGATTTAAACTAATATCTACCTATTTAAACTATTAATATTAATACTACAACCTGCAACAATATTTATAGACTGATTTTAAAAACTAATATACAAACACGGAAAATAAAAATATATCGTTGGTATATTGCAATCGATTAGTGGCGAACGCAGTGAGCCAGCAAAAAACGTCACAGGTCCTACCTTGGAGACGCCCAACGGGCTACTGAAGCGAAGCGCGGGGGCCGCTTTCTTATAATAATAAATCTTGTTAAACAATAAAAACTTTTTGAGAAAAAGTAACCATAGAATATGATTCCAAACATTATTGCCTATTTTTTTGACATGTTTTTTGGGAGTAAAGGTTTGGTCTACTTCAAGTACGACTTGAAAAGGATCAAAAATTTTCACGTTTTATCGATTTTTTTTTTATGATCGGGTGAAGTTGTACATATCGTGTGTTGAACCGTAGAATAATCAAGAATGTTTCTTAAACTAAAACAAATATTTTAGATTAAAATAAACAATATTTGATTGTTTTATGTTGAATCAAAAAAATGACGATTCTGAATATCCTGGCCTTAACAAATATCAATCGGTTCAGTACACCTCAGTTGTTAGTTATTTTGATTAAAACTGGTTGAAATTTCATTAAAGAAATATAGTGTTAGAATAATCCATTACAAAAATTTCAAATAAGTTGCTTACGCACAAAAACCCAAACGTTTTGAAAACGCGAAAAACTGAGCTCATCGATAAATCACACGACACTGTTAGTAAACGGTAACTTTCGACAGTGTATCACGCTGGGTGAGGGTATCCCTAGGCGGGTTACGCCGTTTGATGCAGTAACTACCCACCTTTTTGAATATGTTGAACGAAGTTGTAGCAATCAAGTATTTAAAAATAAGTTTTTGGCCGGGTATTAAATACCATTCCGTGTGATGTTACCTTCAGTTGAAGACGTTGATGGCCAAAAACAAGCAAGAGAAAGAGAGCAAGGCAAATCTTCCATCACATCTTGACTGCTTTTGAACGCTTTATACCACTCATAAGCACGTGTTTTTGATAAAGTTTCACCGTAAGCCCTCTGTAACATTTTCAGGGACTCCGAACACGACATTCCATTGGCGATGCAAAATTTAAGACAAACTATTGGTCGACGTTTTTGTCTATTATGAAATTCGCAATACACACTAGATATGATCTAACTAAAAACTGCACTGTATCTTATCTAAATAACAGATGCAACTCAAACTCTGTTGTGCCAACAACAAAAAAAAAACAAAAATTGAATTTGGAACCATAAACAAATCACCCATTCCCGATACTTTTTTGACTGAATAGATGTTTGATACCTCCTCATCACTTGCTCTAGTAGTTGCTCCTCGCTGACAAAGGAGACCGTTTCAACTTTTCGAAATAAAGAACATAATATAAAATACTTTGAAAAACAAATTTAGTTTTGCTGTTGAGTGTAAATATACCTAAAAAATATTGTTTTGGTGCTACAGAATCGTTGTGTGCGAGTCTGCCTCGCACTTGGCCCCTTTCACTAAAAAGGGGCCAAATGGCAAAAAACAGAACCCTTATGGATTCGTCATGTCTGTCTGTCTGTCCGTCCGTCCGTCCGTCCGTACGTCAGCCACTTTTTTCCGAAACTATAAGAACTATACTGTTGAAACTTGGTAAGTAGATGTATCGTTCTCACATATCGGCTGTCCAATTTCAAAACCTAGTATCTGACAAATTTTAAAAAAAGCGTGTTTTTGCATTTTTCGACCTTATAGACCACTCTCCACATACTAGGATAGCAAAAACTCCCAAAAATTAGTCAAAAACGAAGTTGCACAAAGTCGGAAACCTAGTATCTACAGTAAACGTTTTTAAAATGCAAAAATTACAAGATTAAAACATAGTATCTAACATCAACCATTTTAAAAACCCAGTAAGTGCTTGTAGATACTTGGATATAAAATGGTTCATGTAGATACTAAGTCAATGAAATGGCTGAAATAAACGTCAAATCTCGCGCGCAACTTTAGTAAGTGAGAAGAAGTCGTTGCACGTGCGTGTTTTTGTCTATAAAAATGAGTAAAAATCAGTTTTATAGGTCGAAATTGATCTTGAGGGCTTTAAACGCTTCAGTGTATAATATTGTCAAGGTTTTTTGCTTTCCAAGGTTTATTATGAATAAAAGGTCTAGCCTCAAAATAATTACACAAGCATGTAAGATTTGTTGGTAACTGGCGAGATTTTGTTTTGTGTCTTATTTTGTTTTAATGAATATGTGATTGCATGGTTTTTGCAGGTTTGTTGTTTTTCTATAGCTAAAGTTTAAAGATACTGAGAAGAAAAATAACGTTATCCATTCAAATACAATATTGAATGTTTAGAAACTGGGTCTGGTATTTCAATTCATTTTGCACAAAACATATCATCATATTCTTATATTTCTCATATTCTTATCTACAATCCCTCAGTCAGCCATTACCGACGAAGCAATGCACCTAAAATAAAATATCTCCCTAGAACATTGACTGTTGATAAAATGTTTAGCGACTTTAAAACCAAATATCCTAATTTCAAATTGTGTAAAGAAATATATAGACAGACATTGAAGACTATGAATAAATCATTAAAATATCCAAAAGGCGATAAATGTGTAGATTGTGGGCTGTATGAAGAAATTTAATACTTAAAGTAAATGAAGGTGCAAATATTCCAGAGGATGTTAAAACTGCATACGAGGATCACATAGCTAAAGCAAGTAAAGCAATACAAAAGTATCAAGAAGATGCCTCAATACTTCCTCTGTGAGATACTATTCGATGGATTTACTAAAAGTTATGTTGTTACCCGACATGCCTAAAGTCAAAGAATCCTTTTTCTTGAGTAGAATGATAACTTTCAACTTGACATTTGCACCGATCAGAAAGAAAACTAATGTTAATAGTATTTGTGTTCTATGGCATGAAGCCTATTCTGGACGAGATGCTGATCGAAAAAGAAAGAGATCTTAATCATTTGATATTGTGGTGTGATAATTGCACAGCTCAAAATAAAAATTGGATCCTCTTTACATATTCCAAGAGGCATTAAAGAAAGTAAAAAGGAAGGCATAGTAAAAGCTTTATGCCAATGAACAGGAAGGAGTTTTGGCAAAGTTTACCGATTAATAATAATTCAGTTGATTTAGTTTCTGGTGGACAATTATTAATAAGCGAATAATTTATTTTTATTTGACTGTTTTCAAATACTCTCGGCTGTTTCTTCTCAGAGTAGTCAGATACTAAACACCGGCCTCATCTAGTTTTAAAAAAGAAGACGTGTAAAAGTGTTTGTAAAAACCTATTTGCAAAATAAACATCATTTATCATTTTGAGTGATTATTTTTTGATTTTTTACTGTGAACAAACAGTGTTTGGTTTCCGATTATCTGTTTTTTTAATCTTTTTCATTAAAACTGCTTATTACTGGCCATATTTATGTTGTTTTATTCTGTTGTTTCTTACTATAGGCTTATAAAATTGCATTTAGTTCCTACTCAGTAAATTCAGACCTAAATGAAAACAAAGTAAGTGATCTTACTAGTTCTATTAATTTTCGTTTAGTCCCCACTCTGTATATTTTAGAACTAGATGAAAACAAAGCAAGTGATCTTACTAGGTTTTGAAATTGTCACACTGAAAAAGTTTGGTCTAAGGAAACAATGTTTTTATTAGTAACTGCTTCTCTACGTACATATTTTGTGATAGACGCATTAAAACTACTTTTTTATAAAGCCTGATAAGTACCTCAAATTTTGCAGTCACTCCCAAGAAGGTACGACTAATATTATTGAAACGGCACGCTGTCAAAGATATGAAATCGTTTTTCGCCTCTCCTGTAAAATTTAGTTTTATGCAGATACTGGGTTTTGATATTTCACAGCCGATATATGTTTAATCTCGACATGAATGATGTAACCGAGACTTTGTATTAAAAGAGTGTCCATGGAGTTTCTTGCCCATTCTTCTCCATAGAGGTCTACGCTTTCGAATGGGCAACTACAGTAATTTCACAAGTTATTATGCCCTGTGACTGGGACTGTAGCTTAGTTTATTTTTTGTGTTTTGACATTCAAAAGTGCCTGTAATGGTCTAATTAAAATAAATGCTTTAAGTTTGAGTTTGAGTATTCTGTGAACCGCATTAAGATTTTCACACAAAAATAGAAAAAAAAACAATAAATTTTGCGAGTTCCCCATACTTAGAACTGAAACTCAAAAATATTTTTTTCATCAAACCCATACGTGTGGGGTATCTACGGATAGGTCTTCAAAAATGATATTGAGGTTTCTAATCTCATTTTTTTCTAAACTGAATAGTTTGCGCGAAAGACACATCCAAAGTGGTAAAATGTGACCCCACCCTGCACCCCCCATGTAACTTCTAAAATAAGAGAATGATAAAACTAAAAAAAAAATATGATGTACATTACCTTACCATGCAAACTTCCACCGAAAATTGGTTTTTAACGAGATCTAGTAAGTAGTTTTTTTTTTATAATGAAGGCGGTTACTTGCTGCTACGGAATCCTTCATGGGCGAGTCCGACTCGCACTTGCGCGCTTTAATGATAACATACATAAACTCGCGCTTTTTTTTCCATGTGGCTAGGCAGAAACCACAACGCCACCTGCTACGACCCTTAGATACACGTTTTACGGTTGAACAATTTTTCATCGGTTATTTGAAAAGTTTGGGGGGGGACCTTTATTGCGCTCATCACCGACTATTGACAAACGTTTGAGCATCTAGAGGCATTTCAGGGGGCATTGGAACCTTTGGGGTGATGGACGAGTGCTTGGCAGCCGAAGAAATGGCATTCGGATGCACAGGCATTACTACCGCACTTGACGGTAGCAACTTGGGAGTGAGTCCCCATTCAATTGGCTATTCAAACTTTCTACCTGAGTTCCTAGACAATGTGACGTTTTATCAGCGAGAAAAGAAAGCTACCGAAAAGCTCGAGTCAATCCTGTTGAAAGTCATTATAGAAATACGAAACACGCTTGCCACTTGTCTAGGCCCTCTGAGGTGCCATCAACGTCGCTTACTGCTTAAAGTTTCAATATTATTCTATGCACTTTCGAAATGTGGAATGTCAGCTAACAAAAAGGTTTACACTCTAATTTATTTACCTGTATTTGTCAGTGAAAGTTTATTTTGAAAATATTCATAGCGACAAATGTTGTTTACGTGACAGATATCCAATAATAAAACCAAAATCAAAATAAGAACCTACTGCGAAATAAATAAGCCGCGTCTTTAACAAATATTGTCTTATTTTTTATAATACACTTACTTAGTGTTTGACTCATAATGAAAGTCAGCCGCATATGGTCCTACACAAATCTGATTCCATGTTTCCAACATAATTATGAGACCTTCTAATTAGGTGGCGTAAAAGAATATGAGCTCAGCAACTTGGGAGATTCAATGATAAAAGACTGTCGATTTTAGCTTATAGAGACATTTCAGGGGGCGTTGGTGGGAGTATGGGCGTGCTAGAAGAATGTATTGCTGCCGAAGAGATGGCATTTGGCTGCTCAGGAATTACAACAGCGGTTGGAGGCACGACCTTAGGAGTGAGTCCCGTTCATTCAGTAGGCTATGATAACGTCTATCTGAGGTGCCATCACACAAAACGTTCTTTTATTTACTTAAAATAAATAAGTTACGTTATAAATATCTACCTACACCAACATTAAACTAGTTCACTTTAAAAAATGAAAAACAACTTCTATTTAACTAGAAATTCAGGAACAGAACAGGCTAGTAGGAATAGGTTATGGAGAAGTTTAAAACTGAAATTTTACCGTTTTAAAAGATTCTTTATTTAATAATATTCAACAAAAAGAAGCACTGGTGTATTGCTAACGATAAAGACCTATTAAAATAAATCGTATTTAAAACGTAACTACTTCTTTTAGGAAATATTTCTAGTATGGCTAAATACTGCGTGATTTATCAAAAAAAAAGTGCTACTTCTTGGACGGGAAATACTGCTGGAGATGGGCGTGCCTCACCATCTAGTCCATCTTGTCAGAAAACTCTATGAAAGTGGAACGGCAGTTGTGCGCTTGGATGGTGTCGATTCAGAATCTTTCAAAACACTAGCTAGTGTCAGACAAGGATGTATACTTGATAGTATATATCCTAACAGCAAGGGTGATCCCTTGCTGATATCCAACCTTAGGTATGCTGATGATGACACCCACCTGGCATCATCTAAGGAGGATAACACTAATTTGTTGCGTATACTCGAAACCACTAGTCTAAAGTTTAGACTCGCCCAGAACCGCGAAAAAACAAAGATGATAATAGTGGTTAGAGGTCACGAAAACTACCCAGATATAACACCAGTTGCCAACTGTGAAGTCGTATTCAGCTACATTTATCTGGGCTCTACATCACCAATTGCGGGGGCTGTGACACCGAGATTAGACGACGTTGTGCCATAACTCGATCGGATGCACAGAAGTTGGACAAAATCTGAAGAGACCGCCGAATAACAAAAAATAACAAAATACGCCTCATGAATACCCTGGTTTTCCCGATCTTCCTCTATGAAGCGGAGACATGGACATTGCGAATGCAGGACCGACGCAAGATTGACGCCCTGGAGATGTAGTGTTAGATACGCATGCTAAGGATAAGCTGGACCGCCCATCGGACTAACGAGTCAATACTCAAATATCTCAATATTAAATAAAGACTGTTGTCACTTGTGCAATTACGAATCCTCAGATTCTTCAGACACGTTACCCGTAACAACCATTCCATGGAGCGTTTGGTGATTCAAGGAAGAGTAGAAGGCACGAGACCACGTGGTCGATCTCCAACACGATGGACAGACTCCATAAAATCTGTAACCAAGATCCCTCTGGCAGACTGTGCTCACCATATCGCGGCCAATAGAGAACGGTGGAAAAAGATCGCGAAGGCAGCGACTGCAGTTGTGGACGACCCCCCGTTACCACGACCACTCTGTCAAGAGTGAACGACTAAAAAGAAGTATGACTTCTTTACGACTTTATTGTTTTGCCATTAAGATTGTATCACCAACTTTCTCCCTTAAAAGACTTCGACTAATAACAATTCAGAACAACTAAATAAAAACTAGCTTTAGACTTTCGCACAAAGATGAAAGCCCCTTATAAATGCCCTTTGTACGTTAATAAAAACCAGGTTACTCTTTTGTGCATTAAAAGGAAATATAATTTGCACATGAATGTATCATGTACATGAATATTGACTTTGTTAATTATTTTATTATTATTATTTTTTACTTTATTATTGTGAATTGTGACATATAATGATTTTTATGAACATTTATTTTGTAAGTATTATTAATTTTATTTGATTAGTGTGAATGTGAGGGCAATGTGGGTAATTTTTATGTTTTTTGTTTGTTTAAACTATTGTCTAGCAGTTTCGAGTACTATAAGCGACCTACACAAATGTCCTTTCTTTGGTATTGTTCGTCGTTTGATTGAGCTCCTTGAGTTATGCTTATGAGTCGAGCTACACGATAACTGATAAATGCTTTCACTGGCTGGACAGATCCACTCAAATCTGTGTGGTTCTTTCTTCAAAAGACCATCTCAGACACTCATCTGCATAGTCCTCATGTGAGTTTATCAAGATTATGTCTGGACCTTAAAGAGCCTATGACCTAGTTTGTTTCGGCTGTTTCTTCTCAGAGTAGTCAGGTACGAAACACCGGCCTCATCTAGTTTTAAAAAAGAAGACGCGTAAAAGTGTTTGTAAAAACCTATTTGCAAAATAATCATCATTTATGAAGGTCAACCAGATGCCATCATAGTCCTAGTGACAAAAGTCCAGGTAACACACATTTTAAATTAAATAAAAGTTGGAAGAAGGTGAGACCCAGTTGAATATACTATATAAATCCCGCCTGCTTCCATATTTTATTTTATTAAAAAAGGAGGTTTACAGTTTATTCAGACGGGTTTTTTGTTTTTTTTTTTTTAATTTCATTTGAAGTTTAGTAATGTGAAAGAATACGCAGACGATTTAAATATTCGTATCGTAGGTTTTTTCACTTTTTATACGATTTGTCGTTTCGAATTACTTATAAACATTGAGTTTCATGTAAGTTTTTGTAATTACTGTTTAAATCCCGTCACTCGCGCCACCAAGACAAATTTAAAAACAATACAAATAATTCATCCAAATCGGTTCATCCGTTTAAGAGTTACGAGGTCACAAAGGAACGGACATAATTATATACATGCACGTGAAAAACATTACCCTCCTTACGGTCAATCGGGTAAAAAGTTCTTACGGTACAATTCAAAATAATAGAATCACACACTCATATCGAGTAAAGTTAGCAAAAAAAACCTGCTTTTAATACGTGCGCCGGTCTGAAATGGGCATTCACCTTTTACATAATAACATTTGTATTCAAACAAATTATACAAGATATCTACGTATATTATGTATTTTTATTAATAAAGAATTGCTTTTCAATGTTGCGAAAATGTGCTTATGTGAGTTATCAAACATTATCACCAACATTCAGACATACATAGTTGAAATCTATATTATATTGTCACGGTACACAGCAGACGAATCTATGTTATTATATTCAAAGACAACGTGATAACTTGAGATGGAACTATGAGCTATATGATCGTAAAGGCTATTAATTTATGCATTTAAATGTGAGCTTTGTGTTTGTTAAGAAGGAAATTACTAGGGTTTTTAATATCTAAAAACTAAAAAATAACGCGGCTGCGGAGAACCTTAAGCGGCGTAAATATAACCATAAATATAAACTTTGTGGAAACTATATTTTCGTGCCGTTTGGGGTTAATAGTCTGAGGCCTCGCGGTCCGAGTGCTCACAGCCTTTTTAAGGAAATTTCCAAACGCCTAGTTGACGCTTCCCGTTACCCAAGGGCTGGCTTTTACCTTGGCTAGAGGCTAAGTGTTGCCATACAGCGTGGCAACGCCGCCAGTCTCATGGGCATATTACCGGCTGACAGCGTTGAGGAGGAGTTTTTTGATCCCCTTTCATAGTTTGTAGTTAGATTATTTTTGTTATTTTAACTATTATAATTTATATAGTTAATGTAAATAATATTATTAAAATCCAAAAAAAAATAGGTGTAACGAAAAAATTACTATTGTCGTTACAATTTCGAGTTCATAATATCCATCTTGCTTATTGTCAGTGTTGTTCCCTGCAGGTGGTATGAATATGGATGTGTTTGACGGGTGTATGGTCGCCGAAGAATTAGCGTACGGGTGTACTGGCATTATGACTGCAATGGAAGCCAGTGGCCTCGGAGTGAGTGGCCCGTGCACCTTGCTTAGCTTACGTATGCATGACTTTCTGCCCCAATAACATCGACATCGGATTACAACTCATATTACCCGTAGTTAGGATTTCTATTCCTTTACTAGCCTTAAATTTCCAGCATGCACGTGTGATTTTATAGTTTCATTTCCTACCATGTAACAAGCATTAATAATTTCTATTCCATGAAAACTTGAAAGGTAGTGTGATTATTGACATGAAAGGGCGGTAAAGGTCATGAAATTCACGTGCACAAATTACACTAAAAAGAAAAATATGATCACTACCCTTTCAATGCATGTTGGCAGTGTGATTAACATAGCACTAAAAAAAACTACTTTTATAGTATTAGCTTTTTAATTTGTATTGTAACATTTGCACTATTTTCAGTTTTCAAATTAATATACGTTATGGCATCTCATTGAAGTAGATAGTTATTTTTATTGAATTTTAATACACAACGGGATCTTATATGAAATATTTGTTTGGTATATCGTTAAACTTGTGTTTCAGCAAATGCCCGTTATTATTGCTGGCAACAAGGAACAGCAGAAGAAGTACCTGGGTAGACTCGTGGAAGAGCCAATTGTTGCTGTAAGTACACAGTGGGAACAAATGTTTCTCAGGAGAAACACATTTTTAATAAACTCCAGTATTCTAGTTACTAATTGGTGTGCTTACTATATTAGCACATCTAAAAGTTACTGCACTTTTATAGTAAGCTTAAGGGTTTATTTTATTATTCAGGCGTATTGTGTGACCGAACCGGGCGCGGGATCCGATGTCGCCGGTGTCAAAACCAGAGCTGAGAAGAAAGGCGATGAATGGATCATCAACGGACAGAAAATGTGGATCACCAACGGAGGGGTAGCCAACTGGTATGTCCTCAAAATAATATCAATAGCTCACAGGGAATTCAACACAATAGAGTCAAAAGACGTTATTAAGAAACGTTACGAGGTCAGGTTATGCAGATAGGGTGCATATAAAATTAAAGTATTTTCCTTTAACATTAGCCACGTTACAATTCAGGTATTTCGTACTGGCACGAACCAACCCCGACCCCAAGTGCCCTGCTAGCAAGGCATTCACCGGATTCATCGTAGAAAGGGATTGGCCCGGAGTCTCCCCTGGACGCAAGGTAACAACTATTATTTAACTTTTCTTACCTTGTCGCAAACACATGAAAAGAAAAGAATATTTTATGGCTTTACGCAAACTTTAGTTATTTTCGAAATCAACTCAAAAATACTGTTTTCTTTGTTTGATATGGGGCAAAAACTAGCTCACAACCCATAGAAAAACTTTACAAGTAGTTTTTTTTATGAATTTTATTTTCTAGAGCAACGTACGAGTAAAATTCGTCAACAATATGAAGACAGAAACATATTATGTTACGACTACAAAATAAGGTTTTTGTATATGAAAAATGGATCGATAAAAAAATCATAATCATTTTTGTAAATAAATTATTTAAATAAAAAAAAATCATAATATCTTTGCTTTTGTGCTAGGTACACCCAGGGCAACCAGTCAGTGGCATTTTTAAACTGACTCAATTGCTCTCTGTTAGTCCCCGATTGCCACTTACGTAGCTTTGATTGATCGCCACCCGTTCCGTCGAATTTAATTTTTTATTTACACTACGAGATCAAAATCATACGGCTTGGGGCAATTCGCGTCTTATATTTCGTGAAACTGAAAACAGGCGTCCATACAAAAACTGCAGCAATTGGGAAACAACCCAGTTACAAGTGCTTTTATTTAACCTTTCAGAATTGGTGAACAATTATTTAATGCTTTAATTTAAGCCCACATTTATACAGAGGTGGACTTAATGTCATATGTAAATTGTTTAAAATGCTTGTGTTTTTTATACGCTAAGGAACAAAACATGGGTCAGCGTGCTTCCGACACTCGCGGCATCACGTTTGAGGATGTGCGTGTGCCTAAAGAGAACGTTCTGATTGAGGAAGGTGCCGGCTTCAAGATCGCCATGGGAGCTTTCGACAAGACGCGCCCACCGGTAACAACCACATCATTTCTTTGCAGTTTGTGGGACAGGTAGATTCAAGGCTGCTCTGATAAGGCTATTGCAGACATTATTAGGTCACTAGTGAACTACCATAATTAAAGACATGTAATTAGCCTCCTTCATTGCACAAAGAAAATCCTTCCTATCGTTGCAGACGAATACAATATCGTTTCAAGCCTTCACAATATATACAATTAATGTCGTTTGTATATTCTATAAAGTAAGGAATCGATCGAGGCTTCAGGCGGTCGACAAATAGTCCAATCATGATATGTCAGCGATATGTCACTGTAGTAATTATACACTGCTACATGTATTCGTTTGTTTTGCGGCAATGGAGTTAGTCGATAATATTGATAAGTACATTTGATTTGTTTAGAACTAAAATCACGTTTCATAGCTTTTTGTCTATCTTGATCTATGAATAAAGAGCTGACGCAAAACTAAGTATGTCAGTACCGTCTTTCAGTAAATCAAAGGCAAGCAGAAAATTTATTACGGATATGATTGTAAGAAGCCTATGTCGAGCAGTTTAACTATTTATTCCCAATGCCGCAACATTCACATAAAAACTTGGAAACAGATAGATTTCAATTTGTTTTATGTGAATATTTCGCCAGTTGGAACGCAGTGATGATGATGTTGCTCTTGAAAACTTGACTTTTTTGACAATATTATTTCTGTTCTGTTTCATTTCTAACCTGTCATACAAACTCATAGGTAGCCGCAGGAGCCACAGGTCTGGCTCAGCGTGCCCTAACCGAGGCCACCAAATACGCTCTTGAACGCAAGACGTTTGGCGTGCCCATCGCCCGGCACCAAGCTGTGGCTTTCATGTTGGCTGACATGGCAATCGGCGTCGAGACCGCGCGTCTCGCTTGGATGAAGGCTGCCTGGATGGCTGATCATGGTAACTAACTCTATGGCATATACTCCATCTAGATTTCCCAAAAGGACGTACACTGACACCTTATTATCCTTAACCTAACCGGCGTGCGTGTATGACCAGATGTATAAATGTGGAAGAAGCAAAAGGAGTATGTAAGGATTGTAACAGGTGTTCTGTAGATTATGCTCTCACCCCATCGGAAAAAGGGTTGAGTTTATGTATGTATGTACAATCTGATTGTCTATTTATAAAATCACTGCTACCGTCTAGGGAAATTTGCAATATTTACTGGGATAGCATACAAGCCAACGACATACCTGATAGTAAGTGGTCACCACCGCCTATGCTGTTTGCAATACCAAAGACAATTACTAGTCACAGATGTGTTGCCATTCTGCAGACAAACCTGAAATGTCTTAAAATGGAATGTGCCTATAATATACCGGCCCTTCAAATAAAAAAGGGACAGAAATAGGTAATGCTAGTGGTACTTCTTGGCTTGTGAAGTACTAGGTCATACATACTTCACAAACTGTGCTTTTACTATTGATTAATTTGGCTCGCTTATTAAAACTAGAGTGTATATATTTACAGCTTGTTGCTCATAACATAAACAGCACTTAAAAAAGTACTTCTTAAATATTATTTTACTGTCAAATTGTAGTATTATTATAATATTTTACAGCATTCTGACCTCTGCAAAATAGATATGGTTTTGAGTATGAACTAGTGAAGGGTTTTGCAAGCGGAATGACTGGAGCCAACGTTCCGGAAAAATATTATTTTTGGAACACCACAAAAATTGATTTGCTCATTATTCAAAATTAGCTCAATGACACATATTTTTGAAAAATGTATAATGCAACGAGATATTGTTTGAACTTTGTAAATAAAAATCTGATTGTCTATTTATAAAATCACTGCTACTGATACTTTTCAGTATCGTACAGCAATATTCAATAGATATATGCATGCCTACCTGCATCTATTCTTATTCTGTGCCATGTCTCGATATTTTATCAATAATATCTATTTGCAAACGCGACGAAATACATCAAACTAAAAGGCCAGTACGAATAAGTAGGTTAAAGTATTTATAGTCATATTGAAATACGGGCCTCGTCACCGCAGCCGAAATGTGCAAATATTGTGATGATGAATTATGTATTTGGATTTTTCATGTGATACATAACATATTACGGCCCTCACTCCTTTGTTCAGTATGATCTAAAAATGTTGAAAGAATAAATTACAATCGAGTGCGAATTTTCCTTAACAAATTTTCGGTTTATTCAATAGGTTAAGCAGGAGCAATTATTCATATGGTTTTTCTGGTACAGGTATCAGGAACACGGTACTTGCCTCGGTAGCCAAGTGCCACGCTTCTGAGATCGCTAACAAGGCTGCGGCCGACGCCGTTCAAATCTTCGGGGGCAACGGCTTCAACACCGAGTACCCCGTCGAGAAGCTTATGAGGGATGCCAAGATCTACCAGATCTACGAAGGCACATCACAGATCCAGAGACTCATCATCTCCAGGGAAATCATCACCCAGGCCATGCAATCCAACTAAATAAAACGTATATTTATCGATTTCTATAAGGATTTCCAAGTTGTTTTTATTACTAAAACTTGTCTGAACAGATCTAAGCACAGTATTGTTCACTATGTAAATCGTGTAACAAATGATTTAAAAAGTCTTTCTATTTTTTTTTTTGTAATGATTTGCTGGCATTGCTTTATTTTTTACCTTATATCATGATTATTATTGGTAACACAAATGTTGTACATAAGTGTAAGTTCCTGAATTGCTATTTCCACTGTAATAAATGTTAGAAAGTGTGTTTTCTAAATGGTAATTTCGATCCATGCTCAAAGTATGTTCAAATTAGAGCATTTTTAGAGAACAACGGATTCGCAACATTAAAAAAAAATAAGTACCTAATAAATTTTTGGTTATTAAATTGATTTTTATTTATCTCAACACCGTCTATTTATCTTGACCCGCCGACTTGTTACCTCGTAACAATGCTCGGGGCTCTAGGAAGAAATATTGAATTGGTCGTACAAGGACGAATTTATCTCGAGTCTTGGACACACCACCACGAGACGACCGCTTTTTTGGGACTCAGGCGGTGAGGAACCGAAAATGCAGTTACATAGACCTCAAAAGAAATCTTGAAGAGGTACGAGGAGCACAAGTTAGCCTATGGACAGTGAGGAGGAGGCTTTTAGTGGCTGATAGTCGACGAACAGCGCGGACCCCAAGTTACTGCGTGAGCACCGGATTGCTCGATTGAGGTTCGTTAGGAATTGCCTATCTTGGACACTAGGTAACTGGAGTAGTGTACTTTTGTCCGATGAGGATCGAATTTGTCTGAATGGTGAGCACCAACGTCGGCGAGTGTTACGAAGACCAGGGGAACGCTATGCCGACGTGTGTTTTCAAGAAATCACCCCTTATGATGGAGGGTCCGTTATGTTTTGGGCGGGCGTAACTTCCAGCTATGGTATGGTACCGACATAGTTTTCATTGGAAATGGCTCACTAAATGTGCAAAGGTACATAACAGAAATACTTTGTCAACATGCACAACCCGCACTGACTGTAATTTGTGATGATGCCATTTACATGGACGATAATGCTCGGGCTCACCGTTCTGGCGACGTAAATGCTTATATGCAAGAGGTCAGTATTCGTCGTTTGGATTGGCCAGCGCGGAGCCCCGACCTTAACCCCATTAAGCACGTCTGGGACCTCCTAAGAAGGCAAGTACGATCTTTGCAACCACTTCCACAAAACATCAGGGAGCTTAAACGTGTGATCTCGGCTGAGTGGGAACACATTCTACAGGACACCATCAAAAGCCTGGTGGAAAGCATGCCAAGACGATTACATGCCGTAATCGCCGCAAGGGGAGGTCATACTCGTTATATTTATTTTTCATGTGTTTTTTTATTAAAATACTATAAAAATACTCGTAGTCTTAATTTAAACCCATAAAAACCATACCCATACCCATAAAAATTTCCATTTTAACACGCCTCTGTTTAGATTGACTAAAACACTGATTCCAGCACTTAAGTGTTAAAAGCTATATTCTCATTGATAATAAGATTTTTTTTTGTCATTTAGGCTAATGACATACTAAATTTTTTAATATTATCCATAGAAAAGCCAATGACTGTAAAGTGCCCCTTTTATGCAAGGGAGTATTTAACACTACCACGTGAAACCGATGAAACTACACATTTTATGCAGTAATTAATTGTTACCTACTCGTGGACTCAACGAGTCAGTCCTCACGAAAACCACGACATCTATTGATTACTGCCGAAACCACTACCTTATCTTAAGATAAACGAAAATACAATGCAGATGGCGTTACAGAGCACCGGAAACGGTGCTATATTTAGCTTTGCTTTTAATAATTCAGCACAATTTTATAATACATTTTCATGAAAAGATGATGAAAATTATAAATAAAATTAATAATAATCAAATCATAATGTATAGCAAGATGTTCGTTTATAAAGATATAACATTGCAATCATGCTCATAAAGATTGACCTACATTCGGAGCCCTTGTGAAAGGATTGTGCAATAGAAACGGTCATTTATTACACAACACGGCATGTTCATAAGCAAACGTAGTCATTTTGCATCATTTATATGTTTTTTTTAAGTTTGCAGGAGTTACTTGAAATATATGCGCAAAAAGAACTATTTATTGTTTTTCATTATTTAACACCACATTTTAACATTGCTAAAATTAAAATAACATATTTAAGGAGTAAAGAAGTCGTTTTGGATTATTTATTTACAAAATAGGTCATGACACAGTTTTTTTTGGTAATTGGGTTATTTTCTCACTGCCCTTTACCGACTTAGTTCAATGTCAGTCATGAGTACGGTAGCTCCATTGAACCTGAGTTATGTCGGTCTGAATATCAAAGTGTAAGTGAAGTGGCCTAGAGACCTACATTTTGTTTTTAAATCGTATTATCGCTTTTTTGCGTGATTTTTGAGATAAATCATATCCTTATACGGCGTAGGTGAAATACTTAAAGTCGTCTGGGCGGCATTATTCTGTCGCCCTGTCCAGTAATTTGTGGATAATGCACGAAGACGCTCCAAAAATGAGTGTAGCGCAAAGTCTAGCCGCCTCCACGAGCCAGGCGAAGAGTGAGATCGAGACTGAAGTCCCCGTGGACTATGAAATTAACTCTGTTGAACTCAAACCGACTCAAACTATTGAAATGGACTTAAAACTTGCTTATGTGAACCCCACCAGCGGTAAGTGAACCATGCTCTATGTTGTAATTACACAAGACTTTAGATGCTCCATTATTTGGTGAACGTCATGGAAATGACTTGACGAAGTAATCGAGCATGCTAACTAAAATTTGAATTATAAAATGACCGCATAACTGAAAGCATCTTTGTAAATGTTTCAATAATGAAGTGTATTAATTTTGAATGTACCAATATTGTTGTTTTCAGTGTCTATTATAATTCAAATTGGAGTCTACTAAGATTAATTATTGGGGACATGAGGTCTATGAGATAAATACCTGTACGTAGTGAATATCATTAGCTATTCAAAGAAGACAAGTGTTGTATAATAATACACACGTAGATTAGATAGCTACATTATGTATATGCATTGTGGAGTCTACCTGCTCGTACGCTCGGCTGCACGGTGTGGCAACGCCGCATTGGTTTTTTCGCGCTATCCTGCGATAGAGTTGGCTGTGTGAAATAGTGTTTTAAGACTTACTGAATAATAGTGGCTCATAGAACGTGTTTCGAGAATAGTTTGATTGTATAATAAACTACATCACAGTGACTAAATGTACATAAGTACACTGTCAAACGGCTGTGTGGTTTTGTATTCAATGAGTGGCGCGGCGTCGCATTTTGATTTCATTTGGTGTCAGTAGGGCACGTTTACTCGACACGGGCTGCAGTAGCTCGAGCATGGCACTCCGGTTGTTACACCATATGAAATAACCGTCTCGACGTGATACACTCACTTGCCAGTTAGGTACTGCATATGCATGTTCATAGGAGCCAACCATCGGACTTGGTTCATATACGTTTTGATATTCTGCAGATTGCCTGTCATAATGACGCGTTGTTGCGAATGTTTGGGATATTTTTGGAAGTAGGGCGGGCGACTGAAGTTCTGTTTGGAATCTGACAAGTGAGCTTCAAAAGATTATTTTTTGAACTGACTCGCGACTCGGATGAGGAAGACGGGGAAAAAAGGTTCGAACAAAGATAATGACCATTTATGTTCGAAATAAATCGTGGCTAATGTCAGAATTGGAAAAGATAGAGTTAGGAGTCGACAGTTCAAACAAAGAGGTAGGTACATAATAATTGAAAGCCTACCTCTTACGGATCTTCTCTGACTCTATTCGGTTAGATAGAGATCCTAAAGAATAACAGGCCTGTCTACATGGTAGGATACCAAAATCAGCCAACACAGAAGATTTTATCTCAATTTAATAGGCCATTCCGATGATGGCATTATCCCCTATACCATGGAAAACTTGTTGTTTGACTTGTTATTCGACACTAGTTAACAACTGGGGCTGAATGAAATGTTATTGAAAATCTTAAACAATGCATGAATAAATGTTCGACTGCTAATGAGTGTAGCCTTTAGTCTTGCAGTCCATGGAAATCAAGTAGAAGTAACTCGCCAGGTTACTTCAACTACGTTTTAGCCTATGTTGCGAGATTGTCGAGTAATCAATCAATCTTGTCGAGTAATCAATCAATCTGATATTGTTTTATGTCTAAAATAATAAGTTAATAATGAAACACCAACCCCTTTTCCCCGTAGGGTGAGAATCACACCCTGTTATTAAGAGGCGTATTAAAAAAAAATGCGAAATTGCAAGGTTTCATTGAAATTGTATGTTCTCCATTCGTTGTTTCAAATAACAATTACTTGTTAAAAATAGTTGGTTTCCTCTACTACTATAATAATAAAGCGAATTTTAGATAAATTATTAATTTATTCAGTAATAATCATTCTCCCGATGCATGTTTAGACAAAAACTCATGGAGACGTGATACTCTAATTTGTAGATTCTATTGAATATAGACCATCAAAATATTTATCTTTCATCTTACAAATAACCCCAACTTCAATAATGATAGAATACATTTTCGTCCTTTATTGTAAAGAAAAAAAAATGGACCTAATTCAATTATTGACCGAAAACACTTCGAAACAAGCCCCAATATTTACGAAATTGTAAATCATTTTGACGTAATATTTATACCAAAATAATCTTTTTATTTTTTTTAATACGCCTCTTAAGTGAGTTATAAATAATAATGAATGCATTAAAATCGTCCACGAGTATTGATTCTAAATGGTACTTCAGGCGAATACCTACTAGGCTTCCGATAGTCAGCTCCGCCAATGACTTGCTGACTGGGCAATATTTTTACCAAGGCGTGAACTACAAGTATTCTTATTATATAGTGCACTTCAAAGAAAATGAGTACTGACTTAGTACGGAGTTAATTTCTTGTCTGCAGCTATACATAACTCTTCTTGGCTGTACAAATGTGGTGATTTGAATTTTACTTCCCAACTAAAGGTAGATTACCTAAAGTTAGTCAATGAAGAGTTTAAAAAATTGATATTCAAAAGAAAAAATCTACGCCTTTATGTTCGTAAAGGAAATCTAGGAGGCAAAATATAAAGACATCCCACCTGTACTTACTGGCGTGAAATATTAGTATACCTCTTACTTCGAAATCAGCTCACATCCCACATACCTATTCCTTTATGCATTCTGTTATTTATACTGTATGATTCATCCTTGTAAAAGATATGGATGCGCTTTCAGTAAAACGAGATATTATGTAATTCATGACGAGTCAGCTATTCTTGTTTTTTTTTTTTAAGAATGTATGCAGGATATAATGACAAAATTCAGGAAAGAACTCAAGCTCTGTTCGCTCTTTGTTCGTATTCGCGTAACTGTCTAAGGCAGAGCAATGAAGAAAATTAACGAAATCAGGAAGCGATGAAGATATTTTTTTATGTACGTATGGATTGAGGAGCTACTTTTCGTATCTTAATGAAATTAATATAGTTATTTAGTAGTAAGTTTAAAAGTTTTGTAGGCTCGATCCTCGATTTTGTAGTATAATACTTCAAAAGTTATATGAACATAAATGTGGCTCCTCAATCTAAACATCTGAATTGAGGAGCCATCTGGAACACGGAAAGATTTAAACGAATGTTCTTGAAAATTTTGTATGATTTAGGAGTGATATAGTGCCTACTAAAAATCCGAGTCCCGGTACTGTTGATATTCAAGAATATACAGTACTTTTAATGTGGCTCCTCAATCTATACAATATAAGAGCGTGAATTTCTATGAAAGTATTGGTCAATTTATATATTCTACTCCAAAAACATTTAGTAGTAAGTGTGTTCGAATTTTTAGCATATGGACAAAGTAGTAAAACTGAGTGAATTTAGTAAATAAACGCAATTTATTTGGCTCCACAACCCTGAAGTTACTGAACCTACGTCGGTATGGATTGAGCTACTTCAATTACCTGAGATCACAACGGAATCATAAACCAGACACACTAACATTTAGTATAAAATGTCTACTAAATACATATATGTGCATGTACAAATCAACATTGTATACAGTAGATATTTCCTTTTTTAAGGCAGGATTATACATACAATTAGTATAAATTTATAAAAAATAAGATGTTATTTTGTTCCAAATTTCGTCACAAGTATAGTAGATTAGAGACAAATTTAATTTACCGAAGCATCTCAATTGAGCCAGTTAAAATGTGCCATATCTCGCCATTCACTCATTTTCAATTACTGGCTCTTGTCCTACAAATCTAATATACTTACTACTAAATGATGAAGAAATTGCGCATTTATTGAACTACAGCTTCTTTGAAAAATGAGGAGTCGTATGTATTGTCTGAGGAGCCACATATAATGTATGGCAATTTTTTAAATTTGAATACTACCGAGCTCAGATTTTGCCCACTAACTATTCTCAAATGCTACAAAATCATACCAAATAATGATAAATATTAATCCATGATGTTCTTAGTTCTGACGTGGCTCCTCAATCCAAACATTTAGATTGAGGAGCCACTTTTATGTTCATATAACTTTTGTAGTATTACACTATAAAATCGAGGATCGAGCCTACAAAATCTTTAAACTTACTACTAAATAACTATATTAACTTCATTATCATATGAAAAGTGGCTCCTTAGTGCAGTTTTATGTCATTATAACCATGGCAAAAGGAGTTCCCAGAATACTTAAACTTGTTAGAAAGGTAATATAAATAAAATTCTATGAGAATTGTATAAATTAAACTAGGTACCTGTTATATAATTATCTATATCTGGTGACGAAAGAAACCTAGCCAATAGATAGAGGCTATAGCTATGTTCTAAAACACAAAGGACACTAGGAATAACCTTAAAATACGCACTCTAGACGGAGTTGCGGCCACCAGCTCGATACACAATACAACTGACCAAACTCAAGACTGTCCAAATTCGCTGGAACAAATAGGCCATCGGCCAGTAAATGACGTATACGCGCACTGAACCTCAGCTATCTGTTTACAGAGAAATTGGTTCTAAGCTAGGTGCGAGTCAAGCCCACGGGTTACGTGTATTTAGGCATGAGGCATGTCATGTGTATAGGTCCCCCTCACTCAATTGGACACGTGCATATAACTGTTGCATGATTGGTTATCCGCTTTGATTTTGCTGAGAAGGATTTTATGTCAAGGGGCAAAATCCTGTACCTACTCTCGTTTATTAGATTATCTTGAAAAATTAAGGCATAATTAGGTATAAAACCATATTAGAGCTCCTATAGAAGGCTTAGTCGAGGAAGTAATGGCACCGAACGTACACCATACCTTTTCTGCTACCCGGCAGCATTGCTATGATCCGGTTTGAAAGGTACTTATTGGTAATTTTAGGCACACAAAATACCTATTTGTAGTTTATCTCAAAGTTTGCTAACGCTCTGCGGAAACCCCTTTGGGTGTTGTAACTCTAGGCATATTTCTATAGACCTTAGTATCCATGTTTCACAGACGACGTGGGATGCCTGTGGTAGCACAGCGTTTGACGTCAGAATACTTATTGTAATGTTTCTAGTGATTCAATGTAGTATAAATATCTCGTAGGGGATGCGACTTAAGTGGTACCTGGTGGTATTCGCTACGCTATTAAGTTAAACACTCAATCAACTTAATAGGGTTTATTGCTGGGAAAATGATGGAAATGAATGCACCCGGTAGCTGTCCGTTATGCACTGAGCTCGCGGCGCACTTAGTGCGGCCGTGTTGTATCGCTAGGTCAGCAAAACGTGGTCCATTGCAATTATTGCATCGAACATATCTACATATTTCTTATTAGATAATGAAAACAAGAATTTGTAGGAGTTTTTCAAAATGTATGATGATGCCTTCTTCTTTCGTGTCGATGGTACGACATGTTTACTTCTTGGGCCCAGTATGTGGCCACGTTAATTGCAGCGTCTGTGGCGTCCCTTAGGTCCTCTAAAGTGCAGTGCATACTTCGGACACTCCAACAAGTGGGACATTGTCTGGTCGGGAGCACCGCAGTCACACTGTGTGTCGGAAGGATTTTAAATTCCCCATTTTGCCAAATTGTGTTTACAGCAGCCTACTTGGGATCGCAATCGGTAAGTGTTTTCCATAAAGGCTACTGCAAGATAATGTCCTGGTGTTTAACAAAATCGGAAGCCGGTGGGTGCTTCTCTTCCCACACTTTGCTTCTCACCGTTGGTGTCTTGAGTAGCCTGCGTTGAGCGTAAGAAGCTGTTACGCATTTAAGCCTACTCTTCGTTGTGTAACCGTAGAAGGGATGTTGGGAATCGGATACTTGGTTCTTTGATTCCATCGCACATGCGACATCCCCGTCAATGTATGATATATGATTAATGTATGTTATGTGTAAAGGAATAGTGATGTCAAATTGTAATTCTAGTATTGTTCGCCATAAAACGTGTCTAAAATCTCCATCCGATGACAAAACAGTGACAGTTGTTAATTTCTATAATAAATGTGCGTCGAAAGGCAGCAGACGTGATTGCGACCTGCCCCAAATGTTGCTTGAAGTGCGAACGTGTCGATCGACTTACATTTAAAGGCATGCATCTGTTGTTTTGGTGACGCCTCTGTCTGACAAGACATATACCAGTCCACTGCATATCTGAGTAGCCGCGCCTAAATTCACAAATAATTTTCAATAATAAATTCGTTTTATCAAGAGCTCTACCATACTAATTACAATCAGTGCTACAATCCTAACCCAAACGGTCTCCTCTGACCTATTTTCTAGTCTGATTAGAGCACGCTTAACATATTTTACTGAAGGTTTATTGGTTACTAGTTATCTTAAAAGAATCTAGGCATTATCAGCATGATGCTATCAGTAGATAAATAGATTGGTCAACGTCTGTTTGCTCTTTTTAAACTTTTAAACGTATCTTAAAAACACGCGTTAATATGAAAATGGTGCAAATCGTTAAAACGTATGAGTAATCATTACTGATAAATCGGTTTCTATAACCACATAAAAACCTACGCATGAGTGTTAAATACCTCCATCATACTACTATTATAAATTATTTGTGAATGCGAAAGTTTGGATGGATGGATGATTGTTACTCAATCACGCGAGAAAGTCTAAAGGGATCTAGATGAAATTTGGCACAGAGATAGATTATGGTCTGGAATAGGTCACAGGTTATTTTCATATATTTTTTTCTGACACTAACAACAAAATCTGCACGTGAACGAGTCGCGGACAACAGCTAGTAATGTTAAACTATCCATATACATAGTGTTTGAAAGCAGATCCGGTTTTTAGCACATACACTTTTCTGTTTTCTTCTTATGAAATGCTTGTTGTAAAGTACCTTTTCCAGGAAAGTAAAGCTGGAAGTGTCGGTTTTGAACTATTCCCCACTATTTAAATCAGAATACGATCTTCTACGACCTTACCTAGGTACTATTAATTTGTTTTCAGCGCTACGAGTTACGAGAATCCATCAACGTTTAAACAATCAAAACAATTCGATGTTTAGTAGTTAAAACCGTAAAGTTTTGGAGGTCCTTGGACGTGTATTGTAAAAGAACGCAAAACAATGTACGTTGCACCACCAGGGGCTATCACGTTGCCTAATATTCTTAAGTGTTTATTTCAAGGCAATGCTCGTGGACGCAGTATCACTATTATTATGTCGGAATTCTTTGTGAAAAGTTTATAGTTGGAATCTATCAAAAAGTTACACTTGACTTAAATCGTACCTTATTATTTGATCCCTTACTGTCTTTCTTTATCGTATGGTAAGTGCCTGACCTGGTGTCCGAGTTATTATGCCGCCCATGGGCCTCTGACTTGGCTGTCGGCGAGAAATATCTCTCCGGCATGCTTGTTTCCTCACGGGGTTTTCCTTCACCGAAGCAAGTAAAATGGCCGTGAATACTTCACATTATTCTCAGAATCTGGCTGGCTTTATCATCTTCTTGGTATTTTGCCAGTCACTTCTTCTCAGTTGCTTCCTCATGTAATCACGACTACTGGGTGTGTAGATTAAAGGTATTCTCGCCACATGTCTGTCAATAAGTCTATATAGTGTCGGGTGTTTTTGTGGAAAATATGCCCAAAATATAATGACTACTGCAGTTAAACAGAAGACAATCGATTCCATAAAATCTTGGAATTCGATATATTATTATGTTGTGTAGGCTATTCAACGTGAAGTAGGGTGTTATTTCAAGGGTGGCAACAAACAAGGTCACAATAATTTCCTATGGAATTGTCAAAATGGACGGAAACAGCATAAGCGTTCCACTTGACGGTTTCCAGTGATGCAAACTGCTTATTTGTTCAGTTAAATATTTCGCTCTAAACTTCTAAATCCAATAGTTATATGTATAAAAAAAAAAACAATCCGGTCAATAGTCAGGAACTAACCAATTTGGATGACAGTGTTTTTGTAGTTAATTTTTAAATTATATTGAATGTGATAAGTAAATGATGGGTCATAGCGTCCGCTATTAGTAAGCATACCTGTAGTTAGACAGGTTAAAATTAGACGGGCTTGTACTGATGGTGCGAGTTGTCAAGTAAATAGAACAAGTTTGTTTAATTGTTCGACCTAATCTAAAACCCACGTCTACGAGAATCATCACTCGAATATTTTTAGTGATAAGTTGGTATTTGGTACCTAAATATGTTATGCTCTTGAAATTACTTGAAACCATGTAAAAAAAACTATTGAATGTTGCGGGAAGTTTTTGTGAAGCAGAAACAACTAGTACTTTAATTACTAATAATAACATAAACCAATTGAAAAAATATTAACTGTTAAGTTTTTTTTTTATGTTTTATAAATTGATTTAAAAACAGTATGAAAATTGTTTTATTACAAGAAACGCAGATCGCACTTAGCTGTTTTTTATTTAATTGTAATCTTGAATGTGGAGCAAGGTTGGTGCGTTCGACTAACATTAAAATAGAACAAATAACTTACAGCACGCACACTTCAATGTACACAGCGCTCGAGCTCACTACTCCAGTGTTTAATTAATTTATTAATTTATCTCATTTTCATTAACTGCCAATAAATTACATTATCTTATGGAGGACTCACAAGTACTTTGATCACGTTTCGATCAAGACAATCATGTCTTTTTTTTTTCAAACAATATTTTAAAATTTAAGTTAATTAGAACTAGGAATGTAGTTGTTTACTACTAGAGCAAAATTAGTTTGAAACTCTTTTTTGTTCGATAAAAGAAATCGAAATCGTTTATAGAGCTATAAAAATTACACTCTAACTCTACCTACATAAGTACTTTAATAAAAAACGGATTCAGCTAGTATGGAACGAGCACCTAAGAGCAGTATGGTGTCTATGGTCACTATTTTTTTCTTCTGACCAGTTTCCATACGGTCAGTATTTATTTCTTACGACTGTATAAAGCTGTAAGTAGTTTGGGAAACAACAGCTCTTTACTATCAGTGGACCTCGTCTGTGACCTAGTGACCCAGTTACGCGTCAGAGTAGCAATCGCTTGTATCGTCCACAAACGCACACACACATGCACTTAAACACGCAGTACACACAAACATACACAACAATACGCACACATACACAATCATGAATTTAACTACATTTATCATTTACAACACAACTACAGATTTAAACAATTTCCAATTAATTACACATTTCTGATAGTAATTTTAATAGTAATTATTGCACGTACCTATGCAATCATATTGACTAGTAATTTAGGTCACACGTTGCAATGTCGGGGAAAATTGTAAAGGTAGTCATGCATAGTTTTTGTAATAGCTACCTATATTACGGGTTTTAAAATAAACACCTAGTACGTAAACGCGAATTAATAAACGCTTAGCGGGCTACATTTTGATGGGCCAGCAAAAATAATACGGATGACGCCCAGCCCTCGTGACCTGGCTTACATCAGCTGGCGCCGACAACTGCGACATACTTTTCATGCTGAAATTCCTAATTTACGCGAAACATGCTATCAAAACACCTTAGATACAGACTTTATATATATATTGAGTATTAATACAAGTCTGCGCTAATTCTTTCTATTTTCAATCAATAAATGTTTCGCTCACTAAGATTTAATTATCATGTTCTCGTTTAAACCTGCAATGTGATCATATTTTCAGGTTTAATTCAATTTCAAAGTTGTTCAAGGCAGAATATAAAAACATAAAAAGTAATTATTCACTAAAGTTATTATTGTTGCAATATCTATGAATTTTTAAGCTGTAGTTTTAGAATTTTTTACACGTATTAATAAATACCTCTGGCTGAACTATGATTTGGTGCGGCTGGTAAAGCCAAGGTTAATTGATTTGAATTCATTCAAGCAGTTTGATTTTAATTCGAAGTATGGTTTTAAGACGCGACAATATGTCCGAAGACCAATTTAAAACTTTACTTCAACATGGTCTCTAGGCGCAAATCGTTCATTTCCCGAAATTGTATGTTTGTTTTGAAACAATCTTCTTCGTGTCGCTGGCACGTCACACTTTTGTCGGCCCAAAACTTTGCCATTTCCAGGCATGGCACATGGCACTTTGGCATTTTCGGTAGCATCGCAGAGTTCACTTTGACTGCATGTTTGATACAAAATTAAGAAAAAAGATTTAGGAACAATCCATACATGGTATCTATAAGAATCAAGAACATCGATCATCTCCAGATATTGCAAAATTTTATTGAAAAATAATGTAGCCAGGCAAGCCATATCTCCAAGCCATATACTGCTCCAATATACATATCTGCTTTATATGAGCCACCAGCGTATATTAAAAGCCAAGCCAAGCCGTTGCGAGAAAAATCTCCATGACAAAACAAAACACGCGGTTTGTTTTGTCATGGAGATTTTTCTCGCAACGGCTTGGCACATGCCCTCTTTATCGAATGCAAACCCCCCATGTATTGGACTAATCGTCTAAAGGTGTTTTCTTTGATCTTTCTTATCGGAATCGCCATTCTTAACCTGAATACATTATTCGTTTAGTGTGATCTCCTCTCTACTCCGCAACTTACTCGCATGTAACATAGAAATAACTCGCATACATATAGGTAGATTCAATAGATTGTTCCTAAAGTAAAATAATTTTCTATGCTTACTGAAGGGTACAATTTTCCAATTATTCCGTACTTTGTACGGCAAAGTTAGGACGACTGTATCATCTGCAACTGCAACTCATCAATAATAAAGTTTATTTTAGTATACATTAATTAAACTTTTAGTTGCTAACTTCATCAAAACTTTGATTATTAGAAGTTGAGTGAAAACAAAGTTTCAGTAAATTTTGTGTCCGCTCAAATTCAAATGTTGAAACAAGGGGCTACTGGGTAGTGTTCTCAAACAAAACTCGAACTCGTTTCCTTTGTCCCGTTTCTTCGAAATATTTTCCAGAACTCCCTGGTCCAAGTTCCGATATGAAATGCATTTTAAAACACAGACATTGACTTTATTATAACTATTAGGTGTACCTATACGAATAATAAAATATTTCGTTTCTGAAGTGAATTCATGTAGAAAAATAATAGTGATGGCAGTTCATTTTAAGGTTTTTTTTTGTGACAAAAAGAGTAGCTGCCAAAATTTTTTGTTGACGGTTGTAATATGGTACCCATAGAACGAACACCGCTCTATAGGTACCATATTATACAGCAAAAAATAAAAAAACCCGACTACGTTTTTTTTTATTTCCAGCTTTTTAGTTTACAAATGTGAAAGATTTCGCAGACGATTAGCCAAACAAATTTTTACCGCCTTCACCGCGTGGAGGTACTCCCAGCTTATGTTGTGTTCTGATTCAAAATTTATGCCCGGTGTCACTTTTACAAATAATACGAATCTAACGACACCTTTGAAGCTAAAATCCATCGAGCCGTTCAGGCTGCAGAGCGTGCCAAACATTTGAATTTGGCGCCAAAAATCCGCCATTTTTAATTTTTGTTTTGATATACCCAGTGTCACTCTCACAGTAAATACGAATCTAACGACACTTCTCAAGCTAAAATCCATCGAGCCGTTCAGGCCGCAGAGATAATTCAAATCATCACTCTCCTGCCTTTATCCCAATTCATTTGGGGTCGGCGCAGCATGCCTTCTTCTTCCATACTTCTCTATTACGTGTCATCTCATCAGACACCTTCTTTCAAAATCAAAGCATTTATTTCAAGTAGGCCAATTACAGGCACTTTTGAATTGTCGAAACAAAGATAGCAATAAAAAATGAAGCTACAGTCCCAGTCACAAGACATAATAACTGTGAAAGTACTGTAGTTGCCCATTCCAAAGCGTAGATCTCTATGGAGAAGAATGGGCAAGAAACTCTATGGACACTCTTTTAAATCATAATGTTTTTACAAAAAATCTTGGATACATCATTCTTGTAGAGATGGTACATTATGTGAGAACGATGTAGCAAGACGTGCACGTTAAAAGTGTCCACAGTACAAAAAAAAGGCAATTAAAAAAACAAAATAATTAGTTCAAATAAACCGTGGCAACCAAGAGATGACCAGTCACAACTGACAGCGCCCGTTCACGAACATGACGCATGGATCAGCCATCATTCAACTCAAACCATTTTGAAGGGAACTAAATGACCCGACACACACGCCACCATCAGCGAGACATTTGAGTGAGCATGACATACTCTCAACCGTCAGGGCACATTCAAGTCGAGAAAAAAAAAGTAGGTTTCCTGTGAATGATAGCTTTCTAGTACAAAGTACTCACACAATATAGGCTATGCGGCTATATAATACTAAAAAGATTGAATTTATACAATGCAAAGACAGTTGAACAATCTTCAGCAGCCCCAACAATACTATTTAATACTATCAATTTATGCGCCCCTGTCCTTGTGGAGCAGGACCAGCATTGAGCCAAGCATTATTATCAGCGATATAATCGCCCAACTTGTAATATGCTTGCTTACACAGTGTGCGTTTAATGCATGTTTTAAATTTCGTATCATTAAGTTCAAGAATACTTTGTGGAATTTTATTATAGCATCTCAAACAGTACCCCATGAAAGATGAGTCTACTTTAGCGAGTCTAAAGCCTGGCTGAACTAATTGGTCCCTATTTCTAGTATTGTAATTGTGTCTGTCACCTCTTTTTTTAAAAAGATGCAGAGTTTTTCTAACGTACATTATGTTTTCATAAATGTATTGGCTATGTACCGTCATAATGTTAATGTCTTTAAACAGTTCCCTTAGAGAATCGCGCCTACTGAGGCCGTATCTGGCTCTGATGGCTCTTTTTTGCAGAATAAAAATAGACTCGATGTCTGCAGCCCGTCCCCATAACAAAATGCCGTAAGACATTATACTGTGGAAGTAACTAAAATAGACCAGTCTTGCGGTATCTACATCAGTGAATTGACGAATTTTTCTAACAGCATATGCTGCCGAACTCAGTCGCCCCGCAAGGGATGTTAAATGAGAACCCCATTGTAGCCTCGAATCCAGCGTAATCCCCAGGAAAACCGTTTTATCGACGAAATCTAGTCATATAAGCTTTCTTGCCATATAAGCCTTCACTCAGTCCATCCATCGTTTCTTTGGTCTTCCTCAACCATCCACACATACCCATCCACCCACCCATCCACATTCACACTCAAAACTTTCCTCACGACATTTTCCTCATTCCTCCGCATCACATACCCATACAACGACAACCGATTACCACACAACTTTTCAGTCACCGGCACCACTTTCAAACTTCCTCTTATGTACTCATTTGTTATTTTATCCATTCGTGTAACACCACACATCCCCCTTAGCATTCTCATCTCAGCCACATGCAACTGCCTTTCATTCATCCCTTTTGTGGCCCAACATTCTAATCCATACAAGACAGCAGATCTAACCATTGTTTTATAAATCTTCCCCTAAAGTTCAAGGGGAATGCGGGAGTCGCAGATTGTTCCCGTGACCTGCCGCCATTTCATCCATCCAGTGTTAACTCTGAGCTTAACACTACGTATCTATTTCGCCATCGCTTTGCACGAGTGAACCGAGATACCGAAAGTTGTAGCAGATACTCGTAGAAAGAAACGCGCCATCTAGTGTTATGATTCCAGGACTGGAGATACCGCCGAAATCGCAGTACATGTATTCGGTTTTAGTTCTGCTGATTTTTAAGCCAACATTCTCCAGCTTCTGTTGGCATTTCTCCAATCTGCTCTGAATCTGGTCCATTTTCACCCACAAGAGCAATGTCGCTGGCGTACATGCAGTAGTAGGGTGCCTCTTCCTGTATGTCCGACGTCAAAGCGTCCATAATCAACAGGAAGAGGTAAGGACCCAAAGCCGACAATTGATGTAAGCCGACAGCCACACTGAACTCGTCGGTGTTGCCAGCAGCTGACCGGATGTTGTTGCAAGATTGACTGTACATAGCACGAATTACCTCTACATACACCTTAATTCGGATATGATTGAAATAAGCCCTAACTTTATATGCGGACGATACATGCCTCTTTTATTTCGATAAATCTATCCATACTATTATAACAAATGCTCAAAAAGATCTTGAAATACTCAGTGAGTGGCTTAAATACAATTTACTCACAATAAATACGTCAAAAACAACATACATGATTTTCACTGCAAAAAACAAACCATTACCAGACTTCCCGCCTCTTACTATTAACAATGACATAATAAAAAGATCGAGCCACGAAAAATATCTCGGTCTGAGGGTAGACGACAAACTCACATGGAAGCTGCACATCGAACATGTAAAATCAAAATTAACGTCATTACTAGCATCATTACGCAAAATCTCAAATTGTATTCCAAGGAAAATACGCACTATTATTTATAATTCATTAGTAAAATCACATCTCGAGTACCTTATTGAAATATGGGGATCAGCCGCAAAAACTATCCTAATGCCTTTACAACGAACCCAGAACAAAATTATAAAAACATTATACCATTATCCCTACCTTACTCCAACTAAAACACTATTTGAAAAAACCAAATTATTTAATCTCAAACAACTGTACACATACGGTACCTGCATCCTAATAAAAAAAATCACCACGAACAGCGTACAATCGAATCTAAAATTACATAAAAAAACAATATCACACAACCTTAGAAATAAAAATAAATTACAACGAAGACAAGCTCGGACAAACTACGGTAAAAAAACCATATTATTCGAAGGAGCACAGCTATTTAACGACCTACCAAATGACGTAAAAGATTGTGATAATATTAACAGATTTAAACTAAAACTGAGAAAATACGTTTATGAAATGTAGTCGTATCGTATCACATACTAAATGTTAGCAATTACATACTTCCTATATATTTGTTTTGTATAACTTCACCAACACGCATCGGAGGCAAAATGTATTTATTAAAATTACTTTGTATCTCATTGTAAGTGAACCTATGTATTGTTCTTATGAGAATAAATTCTTTAAACCGATAAGACCGAAAGGACGTATTTGTTCAATAGTCAATCAAGTAATAGAAATCTCAGTACTCCCACATGTGACTTACTCTGAATAGAAACCAATTGGTCGGAATTAGTGGGGTTTCTAAGTAGCAAATGACAAACAAGAAATATAAAAAAAAAATAAATGAAAAGAATGATGAAATTGAAAACACAGAAAACCCACACGATCATTAACAATAGTATCGCTTTTAGAGAAGTTCCTTCATTTCCTGGTACTAGGTGGTAGGTATGGGTACCTTTCCTTTCTTAATGTAAGAGTTCATAAGGCTTCTCTATGTAATGGAGGGCCCGTGTCCTTGATATTTCGTAATCAGAGACTCGTGTACACCCAGGCTGGTTTTCTTCATCGTATTTAACAACAGAAAACCTTGCTATTGTTGATTTAGGTACTTTGAGAGTTATTAAAGGTTGGGTAAGCAGATAATAGGGAACAATCTGTAGGCGAGGACGCGACAAGACAACGGTGTTTTTAATAAAAAAAAACGGCCTAATAAAGAGCCTTATGATATCCTTGAGATCGGAAAGATGTAGGCTGTATAGATGTGTAAAGGTATTGAGACAAGCTTTTGGTTCCAAGGTTTAGCCTCTAAGAATAGTTTCATGAGCAACATTAATAGAGTTACCTACGATTTGTTACTAACAGAGAACTTTGCTGACTTTCCAAAGCATTTTGTTTTGGTTTTTAGCATATTTAAATAAAAACACAAACGTGTCCCTTTGTATCGAAAATCAACTCCGAAATTAAGCATGCAGGGGATCTTTTCCAGAAAAAGGCTAGATTAGTTACTATCCACAACACAATATTACGAAGCCCAATGCCTTGTTCATCCATACTAATATTTTAAAGTGGCAAAATTTGTAAGCTTGTGTGTAGGGGGTAACCTTCGGAACTGATCCGATTCCGAAAATTCTTTCAATAATGGGAAGTTTATTAATTCCCGAGTGTTTGTCTCCGTGGGATAATTAACCGACCATAAGGCAAGCGACGCCGAGGGCAAAATCTAGTTCTTCATGAAATGATAGGAGCAGTCCAGCACACCTCAGTGCACATTGCTTGGTAAACTCATTAGGTTAATTTGAGAAATGAGGAAGAGATAAATGGTTTATCATGCGCTGGCCTTAATTAATATTGTAAAAACATGTTCGAGTGCAATCAATATTTGAATTTAATAACAAAAAGTGTCATCTGTTGTCAGAGTATGTCCTAGTTCCAGCCATAGTCCTAGTCCCAAAATATCATAACTTTACCAACTTTACTAAAGTTGCAGACAAAACGACGTAGGTAGGTAGGTACTTAAATAAATAGACCTTAATCTGTTGAGACGGCCGCTAATCTGCACAATATATTTATTTATTTATTAAAACTTCATGCACAAGTACAAAACTGTACAAAGGCGGACTTAATGCCTTGGCATTAAGTGTATATTTGTTAGTTTTACAATAATTTCATAACGCCGTCATAAAAATACCTTTAATATAACAAACACAGCAAAAATACATATTAATATTGTCACATACGGCTACGGATTTAAAAAAAAAAACAACAGTAATTGAAATGAATAAATATGATTATCTGCGAATATATCCTGCTACGAAAACAAATTGGGGTAAAAAAACAAAGTCGAAGTAGATAGGTAAACAGACTATGGCATTCGATATTCAGTCTAACAGTAACCTATATTCAAGCGAATCTACGCTTTACATTAAAATACGATTTTAAAACGCAAACGTTTATGAAGGTGGATGTTTCAGCTTTCATTTCATTTCCAAAAGAGGCAAGTATTCTTCCCTTATCTGACTTCTTGACAGAGTTTTCAGCTCTGCGTGACATTTCTCTAGCGATCTCTTTCCGGTTTTTTTTTTTAAATTTTTGACAGACCTATTGCCTAGGACCTATAGTCCTCCATCTCCTGCTCATTATTATCTTTGGATTTTCCCTTTCATCATTCATCACCTCCTCCTATCTCTGTCTACTTGGCTAGCTCATCATTAAGAATAAAAACTTTACCCCGAGGTCTCGAACATATTCTACATATCGTCAGTTAGTTTCATGACAAGCTACATGCTTCGCTCTGCAGTTATATAATTCAGGGTGCGTTCAAATTTTGTTTTGCATATTGGTCATAAAAACGGTATCTTCAGGGTTTGCATTTTTTTTTGTCGAATACGATCTCTGGCTTAGTCATCATTGTAAAAAAATATTTGCAGTTAACTCACGACTTAAATCGACTAGATATTGAATAGAATAAAAACTTTTTTGCAAAAAAAAAACCGACTTCCAAAAAAAAAACACTAAAAAAGTGGAAAATAACTTTACTTTCAGAAGTCGGTGACTATTGTTTGTTTCATTGACTTTTTTGCCACCGACTTCCGAAAATAAAGCTATTTTCCACTTTTTTTTCCTGTTTTTTTTGAAAGTCGGTGTTTTTTTGGCAAAAAAGTTTTTATTTTACCCTTTTTAGTTATCGCATCACACACAATCAAATCCTTGTGAAGTATCAATTTCGCAATTTCTTTTACTTGGATGACATTTTTTCCAGCTATTTTGATTTCAAAACCAAACTGCTGAACCGATTTCGATGAAATTTCTATGGGACCAATCGGGATTAGATCCATTCAGATAAAAGAAGAATTTTTCAAATCGGTTCATAAATGACGAAGATATGAGGTAACAAGCACAAAAAAAATATACAACCGAATTGAGAACCTCCTCCTTTTTTTGAAGTCGGTTAAAAACTTTTTCGTATATATTGGAACAGCAGTACCTACGGGGTTTTGTCGTTTTAATATTATGTAACGAATCAAATGTAATCGATCAACAAATAACCGCACTGACACGTGACTGTATAACGTGAGGTCGAAAAACGGAAGCGCTATTAACGTTTGTGCGACAAAACTGTACTGCGACTCACCATAGTTCGATTGCACGCCTGTGCAACAAACTGAAACTCGACATCACGCTAGTGCGACAAACTGTCAAAAGTCGATCCCTGGATTGCCAAATCTCACCAAATTTTCAGTAAGAACTTGTTGTTATGCCCTCTCTCAAATAAACTGTCTTTGATTTAGTTAACACTAGATTCATGTCGGACTATAGTGATGTCGATCGTCAGTTTGTCGCACTAGCGTGATGTCGAGTTTTAGTTTGTCGCACAGGCGTGCATTCGAACTATAGTGAGTCGCAGTACAGTTTTGTCGCACAAGCGTTACTAGACCTCACGTTATACAGTACTGACACGTCGGGTCTTTGAAACATTCATGAAGATAGGAAGGAAGTGGTATATAGTGGTGGTATAAGTGAAGGAAGTGGTAATGTTATATAGTGATATCTCAAGCTATAATGCATTCCCAATAAGTCTTGAAAATACCAACTTTAAAGCATGGTTTTTTCATGACAGATTGTAATCGCTGTTATTAGATCAGATCACACGGATGAAAATGCACTGAGAACACTATTTGTTTTATATTTCCAATAGTGACCGACCGAAAGTTCGATTTCGGTTTCGGTCGGGTTTCAGCAAAAAAAAAAAACAAGTTTCGGTTTTGGCGGCAAACCTGCCGAAACTACGGCCGAAACCGAAACTGCATTCGGGAGTTCTCGCGCTGTGATCGGTCATGTTCGGTGCGTTAAATTCCATCCAAGCGAGTAAGCGACGAAGACATTTTGCCGCGTCCACGTGCATAATCATGTCGTGACTGGCTTGTGTTTGCAGTTCGTTTTTTTTTTGTTGTGAGTTTTCGTGTGATTAATTTTGAATTCGGTAACTTTTATTACGTGAAATATAGATTATAATAACGTTTTCTTTATTTTTCCCTCAAAACATGGTCCTTGTAAGGAAGTTTCGGTTTGGCCGAAACTGAGACTGTTGCCGAAATTCGGTTTCGGTTTCTGTCGTAAAAACCCGTTTCGATCGGACACTAATTTCCAATATAAACGCTTTGAATAATGTATACGACTCGCAAACGGGTTAACAACATCAACGGTAGCAAGTTAGCAGCCATCACTAAAATCTCAACCACGGATGGGAACTCTTTTGAAACTTAATACATTATAAGAGGAAGAAGTAAGAATAGGTTGCGTCAGATATAAAAATATTTTCCAAACATCAAAACTTATCTGGGTTGCCCTCGGCTAATACGCCGAAGGAACGTGGTCGCAGCCAGCTCGGTGTTGTGACGCAAATTGCGCCGCGCCACTTAAAATTGTGAGAGACTTTCGACCAGACGAAACCTGCCTGGTTCCTTGATTAATTTAGAATTACCGTAAAACAAAATTGGCAGATTCATTCACTAAATTGAGATCGTCGTTAAGTAACATCGGTAGAAGTGATAGAATAGAGCCTACCTACTGAATTGCGAGAATATTACCGAAAGGATTAGAATAAGAATCATTGTAACGATTGCTAAAAATCAAACCAAACTTAAAAATAAAACCTAGTAGGCCCATTACAAGTTTACATGTCCCAACATAAAGAGGTCACATTTAGCAAACAATTCCCATCTCCAACCTTATAGAACTGAGAATCTTACGACTTATTTTGATGCTTTTGACTCTTGAATACGTTTAAGGCAGTATGATGTTTACTGTAGCTATTTTGAGGTTTTGGACTACTACCACAATGTGTTGCCATATCAATTGATGGCAAAGAGCTCATTCATCTTTCAGTATATTGATTTACTTCGCGGATAAGTGTCGGTAATCCGTTTAGTTGGCGTGAAATGGACCATCCTCTTACGCCAGCTACGTCTAACGACATTAAGTGCGGGATGTCGGTCATTTTCAATTGAATCTTGAAAGACCCTACGCTCAATTTTTTTGCTTTCACTAGATGAATTTTATTATTTGTTGCACTTAACATTGGTATTGGCTGGATGATATAGATAACGACCATTTTTTTTAAACAATTCTGGCAGTCTGGCACGTGTCATACCACAAATTAATTTTGAAGCTTGTGCAGTTGCCGCTCATTCCATATTTCCACCCACACGTAATTTCTAGGAATAATGTGTTTCTGGTCTGATATAAAGCCTGTGCTGTGTATGTTATTAAAGCAAACAGTTTCTGCGGTAAGCTCCATTAACAAAATATTTTACGTGCTGGTAGAAAAGCCTTTGAATGCTATTCACTGCACGTTTAATTTAATTGTGAATAAACATTCAGTAATGTTGGTTTGCAAGCCCAAAACAAAACCCTACTTACTAGAACTCTAAAAATTTAAACTTTATTCACTAGAAATTTTAAACGTAAAACATACTTTGAGATAGAACTAGTTACTAGTTTTCATCTTTATTAATAGTAATGGTATAGTGGGGGTTCTAAGCTCCTTGTAACTAGTTAAAGGGTTTTTAACAGAAAAAAGTTATTTGGGTTACGGTAATTTGGGCTAGACTCAATCGGAATAACGTTCTAGTTGTACAATTTGGGCATCAAGTCCACTAGCGATATTTTTGACTACCACACAGACTCTAGCTTTTATCTACACTAGTTGGAAGAGAAAAATCAGTCTTAAGTTTGCAGTTCCAATTACTTCAAAAATTAGCATTCTACAAAGTTAGTACAGCTTATTACAACTCTATCTAACTTTTAATGTATCGGGGAGAAATATTTGTGGTGGAATTATGGCTATTATTATTCTAATTATTCTCCTTTATTTATTCTTCATACATACCTACATTTAACATTTTAACATATTTTTAAGAAAACAGAAAAAAAAAACAGAATATAATATGAAAAATAGTAGCCCACCGTTATCGGGAACAGGGTCCAAGCGTCAGGGCTCTAGAGCGAGAAACCTAACAATACGAGCGGTGTCCAAGAGTACCACTTTCTGAATCAAGCCCTTGATCCAGCTGCCTAACGAGAGCCTCTTCAGATATTGGTCGAGGCTTTTGGCAATTAAGCCATTATTGTAATTATTTTATGTATTAATCTTAAGGTATTTTTGAGACCACTAACTCATCAAATGTTATGAGAGATGAGTCAATAAAATGAATGCGGAATTCAATCAACTCAACCTATCGCAGTCCACTTTTGGTCATAGGTCTCTCCCAAACTGCTCAACAACACTGCGGAATTTTAAATGATTAAAGTGAAGAAATATGAGCCAGCAGACGAACGTCACGGCGATGCTCTCTTTAGTTCCAATCAATGAATCAATTGGCAAAAAAATTGTAAGGCAAACGGGCAGACCAAGCAATCCTGTTTTTATATATTAATCGATTTCATTTTTTTCTTTGTGTAGTTTACAGCTGCTGTTTACTTGAAGATGCCTCAAATGATTGAACTGCTGTTAACTCCAAATACAGATCAGTGATTAAAGTCAAGCAGGGATATTTTACCTTCAGAATGTATTTAAAAAATATTCTGATATTTTATTTAAATGTCAGAAAGACCATGTCATAAATAGCGTGGACTTGTGTGGTGCGTTTCTAATATATTGATATTTTTCCACACTGACCTATAACGCCCTTTATAGGCAATTGCGCTCCTCATTAAAATCCATAATTTCATTGTTTATGTACATTGTTCAATCTAACATATCTCATTGTACCTTTCTCTGTATGTCTTGCAAACAAACAACTGTCGTCTTCTTCAGAGCTTTTATGCCGCCCTCTGACTTGGCTTGCTTTAACTGTTGTCATAAATTATAGAGTCACTTAAAATTATTGAAATTATGTCTCTTGATATTTTCATAAACAAAAAATCTACTGTCATATTTTGTATGTATATCTTCACCTGGAGACCATTCGTCTTCGGAATCGTTCTCGTTCCTGACCACTCCTGCCAACACATAGATAAGCACGTTTAAACAGAGTGCTTTTTACGCAACTCCCGCACGTGTAGCGTCTTATTTGTATGAGCTTCTTTGTCTAGCGGAGTTTGCCAATAACTTAGCATGTCTTAACCTCAATTCGAAATATCCATTTTTTTTTTTAAATTGCATTTAGGGCCATTTTTACCAATCCCTACGTAGTGAAGAAAAAACGGATAGTTCTTCCTTCATCATCCTTAAAAAGAAACGGGTTAAAACTACCTATTTTGTAATGAACTTTACTCTCTACAAGTGTTGGTTTCATTCTGAGTTGAGCAATCTGCACGGAAATTTAGTCATGAAATTACTTTCTCCTCAGGCTTATGACAAGTGCATGAGTGTAATATTGTGCGAGCCTGACTGTGCACAAGTAACTTTAAAATAGTGAGGCAGCGTCCGGTTTTTGTGTATTCAAAACGACAGTTTGAGTGCTATCTGTGTCAAGGTGCGGATCGACTCTTGCGCAAACCGTTTTTTAATACTACGCCCGGTTGCGAGGTAATTAATTCGATTCAGTGTCGCAACGAACGATACTCGTAATTTTGGAGTATTTAAAATATTTTTTGTAAAATGGTCTTCAACGTTTTGAAACTTTATAAGTAATGGTACATACCATTGCTCGCCAACACTTCAGTGCATTACTCAGCTACTTGATGTCATAGCGTGCTACAGAGATATAAATGATGACATCAGCGGCATCTAACTTAACGCATCGACGCGCTATAATATAACTTGAAGTCTGTAACGGTAGGTATATTGCCAGGTGGTGATTACAAAACTAATTCGCGTTCCATTTTTATCTTTCCGTGACGAAAATACAGACCCTCATGGAGTAATTATTAGAGGCGAAAAGGCATTTTGAAGTGAAAATGTTATTTTTAAAGATTCATCAATCTAAAAATTATACAACAAGTGTTGTCAAAGTTGTTGTTTCAATATACTGAGCCTCAAAGATAAATATTGATCGATATTTGTTTTGCTTAATGTTAAGTAAATAAGCAGTCAACAATGCCCCCTCAAGAGCTCGATGGCCCTGCTCTCGATAGTTCTCCTTAGATGGCTCACCAGCAGACTAGGTCGAGGAGAGCGACTACGATGTCAGTGTCATGATTTACTCCGCGAACCTGTCCATAGTACCATATCCATCGCTTGCTTTGCTGACTTCGTTCTCGAACATTTAGAAATAAAACGAAGGTTGAACAGCATTTAACTCCAATTATCGTATATCTTTTCCGAAAAGGCGGTTTGATGTTAAAAGGCACAATGTGTGGTCAGACTGTCAGACATATATTGCAGTACTGTGTAGGTAAGTTAAGTTGTTTAAGTTGATGGCCGCCAAAAAGTGCGGTAGGTACCTATATACCTAAATAATGTTAAATCTTTTACACGATATCCCCATCATATCGTGATCTGTGACCTGCAATTGTGTTTATGTAAAACAAATATGGTATAAAAAATAAAACATACGTAACACAAAGACAACCACAGATCGCACAGGATAGAGAGGTTTAAAAGGATGCCTTTGCTTAACGGTCGCACACGGCGTAGGCTAGCAAAACAGAACATAATTTATTATTAAGCACAGAAAGAACGCATCTATGAATGTTCTTCATTATTTCTAGATCTTTCCAAGGGTGTTTGTAACTCAAGGTAATTTTACTCTTTATTTTAGCTCTGAGAAGGTTGATAGATACTGTGAATCAGGGGGCTTAATTTCTCGAGAAATACACAAGATTACAGTTCCGAAAGTTTAAAGAAAATCTTAAAACTTACACTACAGTAATAGTAAATCCGAATTAAGCCACCGAATAAAATAAAGTATTCGGTGAGTTAATGTAATGCGCACTAGAGACTTGGATATCGAAGCCTTTCTTTTACAAACACACAGATGTCTAACGCGTGTGATCTGTGTACCAACACAACATAACCTTCGCACGAGTCTAACGTGTTGATTCAAGGTAAAAATGTCTGTTACTATAAAGACCTCTGTTTTATGCCAGTTCACCACGGGATAAATCTCTATTTCTGATCAAAATTTAACACTTAAAAACATACGGGTATAGAGAACTAATTGGTTCACATAATTATTATTCGTTCACTGGTATATCAAATAATAAACTGATTAACAAAGCTTTGAAAATGTTTGAGTCTAAGTTGTTGTTTGTAAAAGTAGCCTGGAAACAAGAAAGGGCATGAAATTTTATCTGCTAGAACGAAAATGGATAAGTCAAAACTATATCAGATTGGCATAAGCAACCGAAAAACATAGTGGCACACACATGGACTCATTGATTGTCGACTTATTTACAGGGTGTCGCTATCATAAACTGTCATAAAAAGTCGTAAAATAGGCCAGACGAGGTATATTTTGGAAAAAAAAAACTATTTCCAAATCCATTTTTAACCTTCCTTCCAGCTTACAATAAGAATTTAAATTAAGATTGCGCTGTTGAGCATGCTAGTCGTACAAGGAGCTTGTGGTGCCCGAAAAGAAATGCTGTGGAGAAAAGGGAGCTGTGTTTATTGTTTAGTGAAATGCATAAAAAACGGAATGTCGGTTTTACTTCTGATTTTGGCCACACGCCAAAAGATCCGTGTACAACCATACTCTGTGACTCTACATAGGTAAATACGACTACATACATAGGTACTACAACTACTACTTTCATTGAACGGAACAGCGGTCAATGGTTACTCCACCATTAAATCAATCATCAATCCTTAAATAGAATGCCCTCGCTACCACCATCGCCACCAGTGTGAAAGGTAAATGCACTTCTCCCTCAATCTATTATTCATAGTTATTTTTTTACCAAGGTTAACAATTATGTGATAAATTATTACTGAATAATGCAAGCAATGCCCCTTAGGACATTCAACCTTTTCGATCAAGCTAGCACTAGTGAGTTAGACAAGTGGTGGCCCACAGAGAAATCAGGGCGTTCTAGATAGCCTTCTAATGTAATTTTACACAAATGACTTTTATAAACCTTTCAGGCTATTAACTGCATGCAGCACTCAGGGTAACTAATATTCTTTAAAAACAATATTTATACTGCATTTTACGGCACTTTAATACTTTGTTTAGCCAATTTTCGGACAAGAAATAACACCAAAACTGAAAAAAAAAATCGGTGGCGTTTAAGAATCTAGATCAGCGCCCCTAAAAATCGTCAACGGTTCTTATTAGTACTACCCAGATCTTCATCATTTTCGAAATTTAAACTAACTGAACATTCCAGCTTTAATATTGTAACCCGTGAAGAAGACCTGTAACTAGAGTTACCATCCAGATTTGTTCTGACATTTACGGCATTTGGGCCACCCAGCCGGCTTTTATATGTCCACGGGAGAGGAAGAGGTAAAATATCTGGTGATTTATTATAGTCGAGTGCAATTAGACAAAAAGGTGGAACGAAGTTTATAGTGGTTGGATTTTCATGGGACTTTTTTTGTTGAGTATCTAGAGGTGTGGAGAAGAAAGTTAAAAGCAATCGCTTTTTAGCTTGCTACTAATAATACTGGATAGAAATTGTGAGTTATGGTTACGTCATAATTACAATTATTTTTGTAAATTTACCAACGGCCCCATTCCACCTTCATCAGCAATAATCAACATTTATCGAGTACGTCCGAATATTTTTTTAGTTTTTGGGTTCTTTGAATAGCCAATAAGGATTTTTTCAAGATAATTTTTACGTTGACCGTCATGGAAAAATTTGAAAAAAAATGGCCATGTTTAACTTTTACATTTTACTTCTCGATATTTGCGAATGAATTTGAAACAGAAGTCTTAGTTTTAAAATCCAGGATTTTAAAAATAATTGAGGAAAATATTACTTTTTTCAAAAAAAAGACTTGAAAAAGGCATTTCATCGACAACAATAAACAAATAAACATACAAATTGGCCTTAAACGGATACACACCGATCACAATATTACGCCACAGTATATATAAATTCGTCGAATTTCAAGTTATTCATAAACGCAAAAAATTATAAAGGAAATTAAAAAAAAAGTCTCAAGCGGCGAAATTTTTTTTTACCACCACTATAACACGGTAATATCATCTATACAGTATTGTAACTCGGCCGTATCTTTGAAATAAATGCCTACAGCCGCGCGGTACGTAAACATGCGATAGGGCTGCCCGCCTCCAACACTTTAATTACCTACATTTGCCTACTTTGTGTTTCCATTTAGTTTTGTGATTGTAAATATACTTTTTTTTACATAATCAAATAAAATACTTTATGAATTGACTAAGAAGTGTTCAATAAAAATGCGTGTTGTTTTTTTTTGTAGATTTAATTAAAAAACTTACAAAACAAAACACACATGCCCAACGTTTTAACACAAGCGTACCTACCGTATCATGATTCATGAACCGCCTATAACTACATACCTACTTCACTCGTGTCAATCACTTTCCTTTGCTCTATTCACTATATTTATTAATCCAGACATCTTTGTTTTCGGGAGATAAAAGGAAATACTTATCCATTAAAAAGACACACATTATGTACCTACCCACTAGTAAGTAAAATTATTTTATAGTCTTACCTTTCAGAGTTTCCAGGTAATCTAAAAAAGTTATCTCTGGATGCGTTATTGATGAATTCATCAATATCTCCTACTCGTCATATTAAATAATGTACTTGAACTTATTTTTAGTGAAAAAATCGCGCGGTTATTGTTAAAAAAACAACACACCGTCTGTTCGTGACTGCGCGCTGCGGCACAGTCGCGACTGTCTGCATGCCGAGCGCATGCCGAGATCGAGGCGCGTAGGTACGGTCGGCCAAGAAAGTGGTGTACCAGTTTTGATTTAGTTTCCCGGTCATCGAAAATTACAACAAGGTTCGTTATAAAAAGATATTACTGAAAGAGACAACATTATCATGACGTAAACCTATGTATTTAGTATTCATACGTCATATGTCACATATAAGTACATGACATTTTAACCTTTAGTATAAATGAAAAGGACATTAGTTTCTACAAAGCAATTGAAATGTTTCCAAACAAAAGTAATAAAAACTATTTAGACAACCGAATTCCATTTGAAAAAGAAAACTGACAATTGACATTTTGTCAAATATATGCAAAAAATCGATGTATTTTCCGTGTTATTTTTCAATCAACTGCATATAAAATCATCTCAATGCCTGCCAACTTGACCATTGCCGAAAGAGCACAAATAATTGCCCAATTTAATGAGGGAAGCAGTATCAGTGCGATATCCCGGAATTTGAATATATCGAGGCGTTCTGTCCGCTTTTGGATTCGTCGTGAAGGAGAGGGGGGAAGTTTGTTGGATCACAGAAGAAGTGGTCGCCGGCCTGCACTCTCCAATAACGATAGAGAATTCATGAGACGGGAATATGAAATCAATGGTTTTAAGCCCACAAAACATTTTGCGGAGATGTTCGATGTGAGTGCCCAAACAATAAGGAATCATCTACATTACATGGGGTTGCACCACAGGCATTACGCCAAGAAAATATATTTGACGGATGCTCACAGACTTGCTCGTCTGAACTTCGCCAGAGAGCACTTAGAGTTTGATTGGTCTAATACAGTGTTTTGTGATGAAAAAACGTTTAAATCCAGTCAGCATGGACGTCTTCACCTTTGGCAATATAATTCAACACGGTATAAAGATGATCATGTAATCCCAAATAGAGAATCAGGTCGAATTTCCGTAAATATTTGGGGCTGGATGAGTACGGATGGTGTAGGAGAATTGTGTTCTCTACCTCCTCGAGCGACGGCTGTAAATTATATCGACGTGCTTCAGAATGCAATGCTACCGACAGTCCGTAATGTTTACCCGGAGAACGAAGTGCCACAATTTGATTTTGTTCAAGATAATTGTTCAATTCATAATGCGAGGATCGTAAGAGCCTGGTTTCGTTCACACACTGACGTAAGGGTAATTCAGTGGCCCTCAAGATCGCCGGACCTCAACCCGATAGAAAATCTTTGGGGCCTTATGGTTCAACGATCTTATCGCGTCAAAATGAAAGAACCAAACAAGCTCTTATTAGTCACTGTAATTATATCTGGGAGGAAATGCGGGGAACCGATATTTGCTCACGGCTTGTTGGTTCAATGAGGTCTCGTCTTTTAGAGGTTATAGAGGCCAACGGCGGTTACACCCGTTTCTAATTTTTTTTTTTAAATTCAATATCTTCTAAATATTACTATATATGCTATGTTTTTGTTTGTTATAAGTATTTTAAAATTGATTGTAGAAATTTAATAAAAGGATAAATCTATTTTTAGCTTGTTTTTTATTGATATTGTAATTACAAGTTTACAGAAATTGTAGGTTTGTGGACTCGCCTTGTGCCTTTACAATTTTATGTAACTTGTTGATTACAATTCTGAATTTGTAGATACAATTTTGTCATCAAAATCTACAGCCCCCCGCCGTTGATTTTACGACGTCATTGGTTCCATCAAGTTCAAACTAAGAACAGCTGTCACGTTACAAACAGTAATAGTCGTTATCAATAATCAGATAAAGACAGCAATAGAAGTTGTCAGATCGATCTGCAAGCGAAACTAATCTTTATCACCTATGAATCTGCAAGCGATATTCAACCTTAGGGTGGTACACCACTTTCTTGGCCGACTGTACATACACTGCAGGCCAAAACTTTAAGACCGCACTTAAACAGTATAATTATCTATCAATTGTAATAAAGTCCCATAAGATAAATAAAAGAAATGCACACCTGCATATTCTATTGTTAATGTAGAATATTTAAAGAAGTCATTCTTTTGTTTACTTTCAAGTTATTGGACAATAAACATCTATTGTTTTCAATCACCGACAAACGCTGAGCAGCCAGGTAGTAGAGTCCTAATAATATGTTTATTGTGTGCTCATTACTTATTACTTTGCTTTTGTTTGGCATTGGTCAATATTAAGGATTATTTAGCTTCTGAAAACACGTAGTTTCAATTTATTCTTACCTGAGTTTACTTGGGTTGTTCACAAACAATCTCAGTTAATCTAAACTTGTGGTTTCTACAGTGAAGACGTCTTAAAATGGGAAAAGCACGCGAAATTAGCAGTGAAGTGCGTTCTGCCATCGTTGTTTTACATAATGAAGGCAAATCCGAACGTGAGATTGCTTCACAACTGAAGTTATCGAAGACTTGTGTTCATAGCACAATAACTCGATACAGGGAGACAGGCAGTTTTCAAGATCCTCCACGCTCGGGAAGGCCGAGAGCTACCACGTCTAGTGAAGATAATTTCATTGTTGTTACCAGCAAGCGAAATAGACGCTTAACAGCGCCAGAAATCCGCGTTGAAGTAAACAAAACCCGAGTTAAACCTTTATCATTGACTACAGTAAAACGGCGACTGAGAGATGCAAAGTTGTATGGTCGCGTCGCCGTCCAAAAACCTCTGCTAAGGCCACAAAACAAGAAAAAGCGGATGCAGTGGGCTCTTGCCCATCGAGATTGGACTGAAGAAGATTTTAAAAAAGTTCTTTGGACCGATGAATCCAAGTTTGAACTATTCGGTTCAAAACGAAGGATTTACGTGAGACGCAATGCTCAAGAAAAGATGGTGCCGGACTGTGTAGTCCCAACAGTCAAGCATGGCTCAATTATGGTCTGGGGTTGCTTTCCGCCAAGGAACTGGCGATTTGGTCAAAATTGAAGGAATTATGAAAAAGGAACAGTACAAAAACATTTTAGAACAAAATGCCGTTCCTTCCGGGTTGCGATTAATTGGAGACGCATTCATATTCCAACAAGATAATGATCCAAAGCATAGCTCCAAATTATGCACATTGGCCTCCTCAGAGCCCGGATCTCAATCCAATTGAACTTTTGTGGGAAGAGCTTGACAGGAACGTCCGTAATCGTGGCCCATCCTCGCAAGAAGAAATGTGGAATGCTTTATGCGATAGTTGGAGCAATATATCACAAGAAAAAAAAATTAATTAATTTATTAATTAATTAATTATTACCATCAACAAATTGATTGCTCGTATGCCGAGACTTGTGAAAAAAGTCATATAATGTAAAGGAGGATTTTTTGATGAAACATCAGTTTAGTTAACTATAGGCTTTTTTCGCGTGGATTGTTAATATTTCCTTATTTTTTAAAATTACAATTTGTCAATAAACACTAATTAGTGACTAATTGATTAGATAGTTAAACTGGTTAATTAAATATTTAATATTTTATTGGTGTTTTACTTTATTTTCCTACTTCAATTAAGGTGGTCTTGAACTTTTGGCCTGCAGTGTATAGCTCGCCCTTCGTCCGTTTGTATGAAGTTGGAATACTGTATAGAAGTAAACTGTAAACTTCGTTCCACATCTTGAGTATTTTTTTTTATCTAATTGCTCTCGACTATTAATTTTTCCAGCTTTTTGTCAAATCTCTGGTTTAGAAATGGAAACCCTACTTTTAGCTTCACATGGCCGTCTTGGGAGCCATCCGACGAAACGTCGGTACATAATGATGATACGTCCCGTCCTATAAATTATTAGGGACGTACAATCCGCGAATTTTTCCCGCTAACTGCCGTTCGTGGCTGTGAGGAGTACGATATAGCCAATGCAGAGAAATGGAGTAGAAGCAAGTTTGGAACATGAACTATACAAAAAATGAGAGTTGACTTTACCATCTTTTGTAATACCACTATCTATCTGAATACTTTAGCCTTGTATGTGTGCCTACAACAGTACGTATCCTGAAAGGCACACGTAGGTCGGGTCTCACAATCCAGCTTATCCCGAACCTAATTAAGGTAAAGTAAAATTTGTAGTAGGTAGGTATTATTATTTCAAAATTAGGTCAAGGGATTTTGGACACATTTTCCTATTCAAGGTTTCTTGTGAAATCAATGAAGCACCCAAGAGTCAAAAATGTTTCTTCCTAAAGAAATCCGTAAAAGTAAAATTTTTCACCTTGACGAACCTTTTTTGAACTTTCAGTTGTTATATTGTAGTGCAGTGTTGTGCTGACTGGGAGGCTCAGCACAACAGCTTCACGCAACAACTACAGCTTATCTCTTGTCTCAAGGTGTAACGTCACCATATTCACGTCGACTACAATGGCGTTTGACCTTCGCCTACTTATTCGTTCGTTCGGATCGAGCTACTGGGCGAATCTTTTCAAAACATTATATCTGTCTCTTTCACTCATTTTTAACTGTGAGGTATATTACACATCATATGTGTAATACCATATGTGTTACAAAATTGTCGGCGATGTACATGTTCACACACGCTTGGCTTAAATGTTCATGGTTAAATTATTGTTGCTAGAGTTACAATTTGACTGTCATGTATAGAGACGTGAGCCGCGCTAAAATAAAGCAACCATTTTATGCGTCATAACTTCGTCGTATCCCACGATTGACGAAAAAGTTCCCGTACCCGTCACGAACGACAAAATTCGTTTTGTATAAAAAGTTCAAAGGCTTGGTCGGACGGTGATCACTACCCCCGCGGACATATTGTGGGGAAATCCCATGTTCGGATGCGGGGACTATGACTATGAAGCTGTAAATAGTTTTATAAAAACTTCAGACACTGATTTATTCTTAAAATCTTAGTTATGGGAAATTAACTATCTAATGTCAGTGTAGAAAGTACCTTAGAACAAGTGCAACAAGTAGGTACCTTAGAACAAGTTGCACTTGTTGAACAAGTGCAACAAAAGATTTTTTTTTCTAGAAAGTACCTTAGAACAAGTCTTGTTCTAAGGTACTTTCTAGAAAAAAAAATCGTATGCATAGAATTAATGGCTTAATGGGGGCTCTATATATAATTAATGGCTTAATCGCGCATGAATTATCCACTAGAGGCGTTCGTGTAGAGTAAGGTTTTCAGAAATGTCAGATGTCACAGAGATGTTGTTAAACGTAATTAAATAAACTTTTTATGAAGTTATTGGTACTTTATAAGTATAAAATAGAATTAATGACAGGACCTTACTCGACAGTGGCGCCATCTGGTGAGCTCAAAAACGATAGCCCTCATTGCAATTTTGTAGGAGAAATTGTGGCGTAATTATAGTGCCGGTGCGGTAACTAAATTAAATACAATAATATATACAACGAGCCGACGTCCTGGTATGTGGTTAGGGAAGCACAGGCGCAACTAAGTATAGGCAATGACATTTTGTCGTCGTTCCGCGACTGAGCTCCGCAGAGACAACAAAGGGATTATAATGTTTCAGGTGAACGGGCAGTAAGTAGTACTAGTTAGTTACTACAAGAGTAATAGCACCATACAATCTGCTTGTCAAGCGAGGAACCCAATTATAACAAATAGCGCCGCCGTTCATTGGGGTGTTCTACGGTGGAGGCCCATCATCATCTGAGGATGCTTATCATGCTCCACAGATTTTACATCTGTTATTATAAATAACTAACCATAGCGTGTATTTTTCATCTTCCTGCCTAATTAGCGTAACCAATTTAATGCTGCACTCGTAAGGACATGTGCTGATTCTATGGCACATTGCATTAGTAACGACCTGCTAAGCTACCATTATATCGCAAATGTAGTTTTAATAAGCATGTTGGCAAATTAAATTCTGCCTCTAGTTCACACGTGAGAAATCATAAGTGTAATTTTATGGATGTATGTACTTAGCATAACATAGTGTGCGCGTTGTCTTTTATTTTGAACAGTCGGCCCAGACCTATTTTAAATATTAGCGCTTATTTGCTTAAGACATATAAAAATATCTGGGCACGTAACACGAATGTCATTACACATATCCACGTGTTTATGTCTATACATAGGTACAGTGTTGCGAGACCTACATTATACTGTCCACTGCATTTCTGTTATCCTCTGTCCTGGTTTTTATAAACTTGACCTACTTGCGGCGATATATGGATGTTTAAATGATATAAACAGCATACATGAATGCACTATTAAGTGATGGAAACACGATTATGCGTATGCAGTGCGAGTGTTAGTGTGCTAGTGCAGGCGACGCATTCACGGTTACGTCAAGGGTAACGCGGCTGTATAATAGTGGCCAAGCGTTATACATTAGCAACCTATGATGTTTTAACATCACGAATGATTCGAAATACAGTATTTTTTTATACTGCTGACATTATGGCTCTTATGTAAGTACATAAAGGCAAATGCAGTAGTCTCGTACATAGGTACTTAGCACTTGGAAGGAAATCTTTGAGAATGATTTACTACTCTGTCAAGAAAGTACCGGGAAACGATCAATAATACACAAAATATTAATTATTCATCCAAAGTTATTTTATCGCCTTCAAAGTATGCTCCTTCAGAAACGATACACCTACGCCAACGAAAATTCCAATCATCAAACCATTTTTAAACACTTTTCTGGAATTGAGTTCAGTTCTCGCCGCGAATTCTCCTCAATGTCTTCCTCCGAATGAAAACGGGTGCCACGAAGTGGTAATTTGAGTATAGGAAAAAGAAAGAAGTCAGCTGGAGCCATATCTGGTGAATAAGGTGGTTGCTCGATGGTATATATTGAGGTTTGATCAGAAATTCCATTATGATATTCGCAATACACACTAGATATGATCTAACTAAAAACAGCACAGTATTTTTAATCTAAATAACAGATGCAACTCAAACTCCATGCCAAAATGGAAAAAAGGTGTGCCAATCTAACAAACAAAAAACCAAAAAATTGAATTTGAAAGCATAAACAAATCATCCATTCCCGATACTTATTTGACTGAATGTATTAGACTAGTTATTCATTAGCCGCAAATCGCCTTTTTGAAAACGAAAACAAAAAATCATAAATGAACGCGACATCAGTAAAGCCGCACGAAGTATCTGTTACACAAAAACGGTGTAGAGTAAGATAGATGCCATTTTTAAACTGCAGTCTAGTCAATGAGAATTAGCTAGTCTATTTTAAAGCCTTGGCCGGATAGATGGCAGATCAAGGACAGGGCTAAGCAGCCGACGGCGACCGACGTCACCCTTCCCATTCCCCGGCCGAGTGGGGAGGCATGAATGCCATTCGCTCTAACCTACTTCTCAAAATGATCATGACCCGTCCGTCGTGTTCATTTGGAACGTAATTAATTAAATATTTACGTTATACGCCTCCTATACCAACGTCACACAGTCTACACAAAAAATGCAGTTAGAGATACCAATATGAATAGTTGGGCTGAATAAGGACAGCCAAGACAAATCATAAAAAAAGATACTCTTAAACTTGTTCACGATGAACATATCAAAATAAGATCTCGTACTTAAGACATTCAACAATTTCGAAACGTGAGTACAGAAATATCCGTTCAGGAACGATCGTTAACTCCCAGTTGTTTAAATCCCCCTGACCTAGTTTCGTATAAACTTGGCCTATATTCACGTCGACCCCAGACGTTACTCATACCGATGTTATAATAAAACTCCTCTATTATAACTGCGCTTTAGGCACACAAAACCCAGTTTCTGCGTATAAATACGGTAGGTAAGTACCTGATGTAAAATTAAAATTAATGTCATGTAGTTACTCGAATTTATAAAAAAAATTGAGTAAATAATGATATTATTTTATGTGCCAGTATTTTTAGCAAAACACTTGTCCATTTCATGAAAAGATTACGATTAGCATTTTTGATTTTGTTTTAGACCTCTTTATGTAAGCGTGCATTGATAACTCACAATAATTATAAAGTTCACTTTTAATATTGAAAAATAACTGTAACTCAATCGTTCTGGAAGGAAAAACTACGTTTGTTAATGTTTGTTAAATCATTAATTAGGTATGGAGAAAAACGTATTTATTTAGTAAGCTTTGCGTGACCCACTTTAATATTGTCCTGTCCTCTTACAGGAAAGCAGAAAATAATAACTGACTGCTATCAACCGACTGTTATTTCCCTGTTTTTATTAAGTACTTACTATTCTTAAATTTGTATGACTTATTCCGAGAACCTATTAGAATGACTAATATCTCATCACTACTGCTCTCAAAACGGTGGAGGAGGGGGGAGACATCGTGAGGAAACCTGTATTTTCTAAAACAAATAAAAAGAAATGTAACATTCACCAGCTCTCACCGAGATGTGGCCTGTGTGCCAACAGTGGCCACAGTATAGGCTGATTATGCAATGCTACTCTGCCCTCAACCCTGACACTCATAATCAGTGATCGGAATAGGTAGAGCTAATGTACCTAAAGTTCAAGGAACAGAAACGAAAAGTGGGGACTTCCTTACGACAAAAAATTTTATTTCCGATTTTTTTTTCTGAAACTCTGAAATGTCTCGGAATCAGAAGTACATTTAATAATAATTTCATTTATTAATCAGTATAGTAAACTAATTGAATTCATTATTTTTCCTTTTTAACCGACTTCGACAACAAGGAGAAGAAGAAGAACGTTCTCAAAAAGCCAGTAGATACGTTTTCTATTGTTATTACGAGTAATTCAGGTAAAGAAGCTGGTATGAAAATTAAATTAGCTTCCGCACTTACTTACGGCGTTCAAACGAAGATAAGGAGATTACCTTTATTTTTATTTAATAAAACTCGTGCAGTTTTTTTAAAACAGAAACAGTACATGAATTCGATAGTTGTTTAACTTTATTAATTTTATTTGTACATAAGTAATGTAACAAATATTCCGAAAAAAAAAATTGTCGTAAGGAAGTCTCCACTTTTCGCTTCTGTTCCTTGAACTTTAGGCACATTAGCTCTACCTATTCCGATTACTGCTCATAATGAACAGGCATGGCTACAAGGTGCTCATACCTTACTTGCAATCGTCTTATTATTACACATTACAGATTTGATGTGATCATTATCGTCTCCGTAATTATATTTAATTAAAATCACTTTTTTCCGGCTCAGCTACTCGCATGACAAGGACAGATTGTTCCTTTTTTCTAAAACAATGACAAAAACAATGCAGCCTTACTTAGAAAGGTCAACTTTAAAACAATAGTAAAATTAAATATGTAGTTAAGATCGATTGATACTATTGAATTATGTATTTGTTTCACGGGTAGCCTTAGAACAACAAAATACCCTTGGCATAGTCGTCTGGTACTAGAATGCGCAGGAAGTGTGTAATTATTTTAGAGAAAATTATAAGTCGAGCTACAGTTTTTTTTTGTCCATAGAACCGTACTTACCGTAAAGTACAGTTTGCCAGAATACCATAGGCAATCGAATTCGGGAAAACGACCAAGTGTAATTGCGCCAAGGTGCCAGAACGCAGCCTGAGCTTCTGGGTTTCTAACTAAATTATGTTCATACGATCTAAATATAATAAAAAGTAAAAGGACAGACCACGTTTCTAACAAGCGGACAACACAATAATGCAATTAAAACGAGATAGAAACCCGCTCGTTCAAAGATATCTCGTTAGGCGAAATATAAAATCTTCGTATAAAGGAAAAATCTATTACTGTTTTGCAGAAACTGTGTCGAGGACGAGTAAGATAGCTAGAGAGAGATCGATCCTAATGCAGATTTGAAAGCTGTACGACGTCCTTATATCCGAATGTTTAGGCACTATACTAATGACACCCTCCTCGGACTAGGTTTAATGGAGAGAATTATTAAACCTCAAAATCGATTATCATGCACGTTGCTCATAATATTTGGGGCTGTGTCAAAGAAAAGTTTTTGTAGAATATGCCAAATAGTAAAATCCAGCTCGTAATTCATTTCGTGACTTATTTTCAACGCTATAATATTTTTAAATATGGTAAGTGTACTTTGTTTATGTAATCAATTAATCATCATCATCTTCCTGCCCCTGTCCCATTCTACTTGGAGTCGGCGCAACACGTTTGTTTATGTATTAATGGGACTATTTGTTTACTTAGTTATGATAAGTCACATAAGTATTATTTTTCTTCTCTTAAATAGGAGGGTTTCTTTTTGTGTACCTACCTTATTTGGGTATTAACGGTACGTTAAAAATAAATATTAAAAGAGCTTAATAAGAGCTTACAGATTATTATCGTTGTTAGTTGTTCTCTCGAGCCCTAACTGTACCTGTAAATAATTTAATTAATTTTAATTTTTTTTTGGAGAGAGAAGGCAAGATGCAGCAGTGTTATACAGAGACTCGACTCAAGATTTTGACTGAACCGTTGACCTACATTTATTAAAAAAATCTCTGCAGTACGAGATAGCTCTATATCTGAGAATTTCGTTGACCCATTTTACTTGTAGGTATTATAGCAGATGACATAACTTTATCCATTTTCTTTACAGCACTGCCTGTAATAAAATTTGAGAAAAGCTTTCTGGTTTTATATTTTGTATGTACCTATACTTTATCTTGAAGTGGGAAATTGTAACAATGGAAAAGTCGTAGCTATTCCGCAATGAACTTTGGTTAAATACTAAATAAACTTGTGAAAGCTGTGTTATTCCTGTAGTTTTCCGCTATTTCGTGTCAAGGCCAATCAGGAACCTAACAAGCTCCTCTTGGGATGAATGTTCCAACGTATGTACGTCGAAACTAAGTTACGATCATCACTCTCTTGATTGACAAATTACGAGTAGATTGTTTACTCGTGCTGCCTAATTTAGGTGTCATTGTCTGAACAAGCTGATAAAATTATTACGTAACGGAGTCGTTTTATCTGCAGCAATATTCGGTTAGTATCTGTAGCTTGCCAACTCGCAAGACGTGCAAAAAATTGCTAAGTATCGGTATGCTCAGTAACAAAGTGTGGGAATTCAAACAGTTCGTATTAAACTCTTATCCACGAAACGGCAAAAACCGTGACATGTCGTCATCATAAATCTGTGAAGTAAGATGAAAATAAGTTTTACGCATGTTACCGGCACTGAGGTTACGTGAGGGATTCTTCATACTACTCTGTCAAGAAAGTACCGGGAAAGATCAATAATACACAAAATGTTAGTTATTCATCCAAAGTTATTTCATCGCCTTCAAAGTATGCTCTTTCGGGAACGATACACCGACACCAACGAATAATCTAATCATCAAACAATTTTTTCCGGAATTGAGTTCAGTTTTCGTCGCGTATTCTCCTTTGTCTTCTACCGAATGACAACGGGTGCCACGAAGTGGTAATTTGTGTTTAGGAAAAAGAAAGAAGTCGGCTGGAGCCATATCTGGTGAATAAGGTGGTTGCTCGATGGTATTTGTTGAGTTTTTGTCAAAAATTCGTTCACCGTGATAGCCTTGTGCGAAGGCGCATTATCGTGGCGCAAAATCCAAGAATTTTCTTTCCACAAATCTGGTTTTTATGTCGAATTTGCTCTCTTAAACGCTGCATAACGCTCAAATAATATTCTTTATTTACTGTTTGACCTTCCGGCAAAGTATTCCGAGTCCGAGAGACACAACACCGCGACAGTCAAAGAAAACGGTCAACATGACTGACTTTTGATCGACTCGGGCGTGGTTTTTTCGGTTTCGGTTCAGTTGGAAGGCGCCACTCCGAAGCTTGTTGACTATTTTGCATGTCAAACTCGTAAACCCGCGTCTCGTCACCAGTAACAATGCGTTTAATTAATGTTGGGTTGGAATTGACTCGAGCATGTCCTGAGCAACTCTTATGCGGTTGAGTTTTTGGAGAAAATTCAGGTCTTTTGGGACTAGCCGAGCGGCAACATGTTTCATACCCAAGTGATTATTTAAAATGGTATGCATAGACTGGTGAGACACAAAAAGTTCAGCGGCTATCTCTCTCAAACTTGAATGAGGATTTTCAGTCACTATTTCATTCACTTTTGCGATGTTAACTTCAGTTGAAGACGTTGATGGCTTACCAGAGCGAGGCAAATCTTCCATCACATCTCGACCTCTTTTGAACGCTTTGTACCACTCATACACACGTGTTTTTGAATAAGTCGATGCGCCGTAAGCCTTCTGTAACATTTTCAGGGACTCCGAATACGAAATTTCATTGACCATGCAAAATTTAAGACAAACTCTTTGTTCGATGTTTTTGTCCATTATGAAATTCGCAATACACACTAGATTAATTATGATCTAACTAAAAACAGCACTGTATTTAATCTAAATAACAGATACAACTCAAACTCCGCACCAAAATGGAAAACGGTTGTGCCAATCTAACTACAAAAAAAAACAAAAAATTGAATTTGGTACCATAAACAAATCATCCATTCCCGATACTTTTTGACTGAATTTATTTCCTACGAAATTCTAATGCGTAATATTTACAATTAATATTTTATTTCTTGTACTCTTTCCAAAGACGGAATTATGCTGGAGCACAAAATAATTTATCTTCCTTTCCGTTTTGGCATCCAGTAACGAGGGATTACAAAAATGAAACCCCTCTTAAGAGGTGCTACGGCGTAGAGGAGACGAAAATAACAAGGGAAAATTTCACGGAAAATTCCCTGCTTTTATGCATGTCTCTCTGAACTTATTTTGGAAATTATTAAAATCTATTATTTTTTTATATTTGTTTATCCTAAATTGCGAATAAAAAGTTATACCTAAGTAGGCACTTAGGGCAAAAAACGTCTGCAAATAACCTCTGATATACTCTCAATATTATTATTGGCTTAGTAAGTTATTATTAAATTAGAAGTTTACCTATGAATTTACAGTATTCCTTGTTATTGTTTTTAATAACGCATCACTATTTCCAGTGAAGATTATTGACTATTGATTTATTTATTTAAAATTAATTGCTAAATATGTACATATTCAGCAAGGTTGAAGTAACTATGTAGATTTTACCTTTCAAGTCTGTGCAATACACTCAACCTTGACACAGAAATGTTTCGTCAATTAATAGAAATTGAGATTTATTTTGTTGGTGAATTGAATTAACGTTTAATAACAGATATGAATGTAGTTATATACTCAAGGTTGTGTACAAAAACGCAATTTTATAAGCTCGATAATTTTACAGAAAAGCAATTATGTTCGTAGGTACCTAGTGTGTTCAGTTATTTAGCGTATAGCTGCAATATTGCAGGTACCTTCTGCAAGATTTTCGAAAGTTTCTTTTTGTTCCCTGATATTACGCAATATTCTATGAAGTTTTTCACATAGTAAAAAAACAAAGGTATCATAAAATATTAAGTGGTCCTGTTAATGACATTAATATCAATAGATATTAATAAATTTTAAGGTTTAATCCCGGCTGCCACTACCGGTCTGCCACCACTGATGGCAGTTGCAACAATTTTTCTAGTCTACCACCAATGGTGGTGGTTGCGTCTGATTTAGTCGTACACCCCTCTCTGCCACCAGTGGTGGCAGATACGACGATCAAATAGCCATCTGACACCACCAAGTATTTCAACTAATAAATAGAAAGAAGGATGGCCTTTCTGGGGCCAGCTGTAAATGCTGCCTTCGATATATATATATAATTTTTTTGGGTTAGTTAGAAATCTTGACAAACGTAGAATTAAATTTGAAAACGGAATGATAAACTGTCAATTTCACCGAATGCCAACGTCACCGATGCCTTAGGCCCTTCATACACAACGCTATGCCAATCTCCGATACCCGACAACTATTGTATCTAGGCGACTACCCAAACCCAAAAACCAATAACCCAGTAAACCTTATAACCAGTTCCCAGTTGTAAACGTCCCTTTTTGCCTATTGGTCTTGTTTTGTTCCGTCTCCTGCTGATATGAAGGGAAGTGGAAATTATGTTTTTTCCTAAGCTTCCGCTATTCTATTCTGATTAATCACGTTGCGGGATCCAAGACCAATTTAACTAGGACTTCGTCGAGTTTCATTGTCTCAGCACTTTTCTGGTGGTCGCCACTGTAGATTCTGGCTTTCAGCAGTTGCAGTGGTTTGGGAATAGTGTGGCGGGCTTATCCCAAAAAATAATAATACCGCAAAACAAATTCACAGAGCTTCGTACACAGGCACGCGTCGAGGTCGACGACGAGGTTGCTGCTACTAATGTTGCCGAGATTTTCAAGATGGCGGAACATAATTTCCACTTCTCTCCATATAAGCAGGAAACATAACAAAACAAGGCCAATAGGCACAAAGGGACGTTTACAACTGGGAACCGGTTTTCTGGTTTACTGGGTATACTGGTTTTTGGGTTTGGGTAGTCGCCTAGACACCAAAGTCGTCGGTTATCAGAGATTTGCGTAGCATTGTGTATGACGGGCCTAAGGCATCGGTGTCATTGGCATTCGTTGAAATTGACAGTTTAACATTCCGTTTTCCAGTTTAATTCTACGTTTGTCGAGATTGCTAACTAACCCAAAAATAAATAAAAACAAAATACTGAAAGAAGCATTTTCAGCTGGGCCCAGTGGGCCATTCTTCTTTCTATTTGTTAGTTGAAATACTTGGTGATGTCAGATGGCTACGTGATCGTCGTGTCTGCCACGTGGTGGCAGTCGGGAATAAACCAATTTTAAAGCCCTACTGCAATTTTTTTTAAAGTATATATTATGTGCCGATATACCTAAACATTTTTGACAAGACTTAAACGTCTGCGTAGGTTGCTGCAGCATCTACACCATAAGAAACGTGTTCTGGTCATGTAACGTTTGTCTGAGAAAAATATTTGAGTCATACCCATTTAGGCAAGCCGTAGCGCGGAGTTTCCAGCGGTTTCGTTCGCTTTCAATCGGGACTACGTTTACTATGAGCTAAGTTTATCTGTGTACATATACATAAGATTACACGTAGGTAGGACGCATCGACCTCGTCAGACCAAAAGCAGTACCACTGTCACTGGGTAAGTGTGTCAGTGTGCCAGTAGGGCGCGCGTCATCCGCGGCCATGTCCCCCCTCCCTCGCGCGCGCTCCCCCCTCTCCTGCCATCCAAGGTCCTGAGATACAGCAGCTAACATTATTTAACAAATCAACAATTTCTAAATAAGGCAAAGGGTTATGGAATATTTGAGAAGCCAAAACATTCAGTACACTTTCTATTTGAGTAAATAAACGCAATCATCTTACGCTAGTGGCAAAGATTTAAAAAAATACCGAAAGAAAATTGGAAGTAGCCACAATTTTAACAAAATGAATCCCTATTTATACCAACATAATACAGTCCTGAAAACCGCCAAACAATTTTCATTTAGTTCAAGTTGCGTTCAACTTTAGTGTCTGTTCATAGATATAGAATGACAGTGAATAATAGGAGCATTACCATTACCAAGAACATATCCTGATAGTGATGATTAATACGGCCGTCGTCGACGCGGATACGGTCTCGTAGTCTCGGTGTCAACTCTAGTTTACTCACCACAATCAATCTTGGTTTGGGTTTTTGTTGTTATTTCAGGTATCCCCACACAATGCTAGCGTGAACCTTGTACCTGAAATTAACGAAGCCAATGAAATAAAATATGATTGAAAACGTACTTTTCCGCAACAATTAAGAGGAAAACAATACAGAAACTGTTCACTTCCGGGAGTCAGTCTATACACCGTACAAAAACATCTTAGCCGTTCACGGGCAGGAGCATTGAGTACACAGCTATATTTATAAAAAAAAAGCTTTGAAAACTAACTTTTCTTTAACAATTAAAAAGTAAACGTATTGGTTTCTATTTTAACAATTAAAAATGTTTACGTTCTTCAGTGAAATTGTTCGGTAGTAACGTTTGACCGTAACGTAAGCCGCGCCTACTCACCATTATTGTACAACAAAACCCTTTGAAACAAACTTTTCTTCGAAAGTTAAAGGGAAAGGAATAACAAAAGATTTTGTACATTCATAAGTTTCTTAGTTAGTATTTTTTCTTTTATTGGACATTTTCTACGCGGTTCCGCAGTGAATTGCTCTTTAGTATTTGAGAGTGTGAAGCATTATTAACTATACGAAGTGAGGGTTGTTTGGTTGGAAATAGGTGCCGGCTTAGTTACAGCTACTTTCCTCTTTTTTTAGTTTGAAAATATTGCCTTAAAATTCCTTGACACTTTTGATGTCTAATTCATGACACCCGATGCGGTTTCAAGCATGCAATAAGCGGACTTTTTTAAGGTTTTTACTAAGTATTAAGTTAATGCATAAATAAATGCATATAAAAATATCTCATTTTCACAAATTTAAAAGAGAAACTTGACTGACTAATATGGATTCGCCAAAATGTCCCACGCTTAATGTTCGCTCTACATACATTGAGTGTGAATTGAATAAGACGCCTATTATTACTAATAAGAAAGCAAAAAACAATTTGGAAATGAACTTTTCTTTAACATTTCAAAGGGCTTACCTTCCCTAAATGTACCGACAGCTATTTGTCCTTAATTTTTTCCTAAAAACATTACAATTGCCAGAACAATAAAAACAAAAGTAAATTGTCCCCACAATAGAGAGAGAACTACGTAACAAACTTTTTGGATTGATTGGTTTTCCTGTTTGAACAAGCTTTTCTCATTCTCTGTGCGTTGATCTAATGGGTATAACTGGTCATGTGGTTTTGGTGTCAATTTTAAACAACCATGTGGATTTCATTCATATGATCTGCATATATTCGCGATGTTGTAATAAAATTGCAATAGTTGACTAATTACCTGGTACAAGGCCGTTGTCTGGGCAAGTCTGCATGCCCCACTTTTCAGAGCTCTCTGACATATAAAGGACTCTGATTTAATTTATTTACTGCATGCAACATCATAGTTGACATCATAACGATGCTCAGTTTAATTTTCAATGTACTTGAAAGTTTTCAGGGATGATATGCCGTTATTATTAGGTACTATCTAGTATAAACTTTATTTCTTCTTTGATATAGGAGAGTTCTCAATACCTACAGTAAAAAAAACAGAAATGATTGATAAATAAGATGTCATTTAATGGGTGTTTATTATTCTTCTAAATTTTAATACGATGCCTTTGTAAAACGGAAATGACATGAAGTTTAATATGTTTAACGCAAACTGTTTTTATATTTCAGTCAACAGAATATGCCAATCACAATAAGCAACTTTTTTTAAGGCACCAATTATTAGTACAATTTTGAACGTGGCTCGTTGGAGTAAAGCAGTGGTCTGTGATATCGATGTGCGTAGAGAGTTTACTAAATGTAGAGTCAGTACCTTGCATTATACCTCTTTTCCTCCCTTCTCCTTTGTAAGTGGGGCAGGCAATAGGGCCCTGACTAAATAACTTCACGTAAGGATTGACAATAAACAACACGTGCCTATGTAATTGCGAACGCTGCACGTCACACGCACTAACTAACTCTAATTTACTATAGATAACTATGTCCGGAAAAACTACATACACGTACAATGTAGTTTCGAATGACGAAGACTAACAGAGTGAACCCTGCATCGATACCCAAGTGAACTGATTCACTGCTGACCTGCCTTATCAAAGAACCAGGCAGAAGCTCCAGTCACATTTCAATTTCTCTAAATAGGTCTTGAAGACACCTTTGATAAAATTGCTGCCATCGCTGCAGGTCGACGTCTATGTGTTTGAGTTCCTTTTGATAGTATTAATAACTTACTTGGTATAGGAAGAAACGAGTAAAAATAACGACTGCCGTAGGTATAATTGGTAGATAATTTAGGATCAATATCTTTATGCAGTAGAATAATAGGACGCTATTGAAAACATGATAGGTACAACCAGTTCTTTAAAGTCTGTATCAAGAAATTCCTTTTACGATAAGTACTTTAATAAGTAGGTAGACTGATTTTCTTTGATTAGTTCACGGACAGTATGATTACCTACATAGTCAAAAAGTTAACGGAACCCTCAAAGAAATGTCATAATATTATCTAAAAATGCCTCCTACAGACTTTTAAAATATGCAGAGTTGAAGTTACTCAATACTTGTGCCGTATGCAGGTAGTAGGTGATAAAAAAACTGTCAGCAGTTCGTTACATAACAAACCTTTTGTACCTAGAACACGCTTATATATCACTTCTGTTTCAGTTGTGTCATTTTTAAACCATGTTATTGACAAAAAAAATTAGAATACATGTAGGTTACCCTATCTGATCCTTTTTTGATGAGTAGGTACATAAAAATCTGACTTTTAAAGCATAACTCTAGTAGATGGATACAAATGCGCGGATACAGCTATATGGGCACGATGGGCATGCCCACAACTCTAATTGAGGTCGATAAGTCTGATGTTCTACGCAAGGCCCTAATAAAATTTCAAAAAAGTTAACCCTAGTTTACCCTATCATTCAAATTATCTTACGTGACTCGTCCGGTCAGCATGGCCACCGCGGGGAACTCATACATGCAGAGGCATTTTTTTAATGATTCACAAAAATCGGTTGAGTAGGTTAGAGTTTAAATATGTGATATGCGTTCAAACCATGGGCTTGACAAGGGAAAGCTAGCGGCTCAGGATTTAAAAAAAAAACTTTTCCTGATTGATGTCACAGAATTAATAAGTACGTAATAAATTGTAGTGTGTAAAGCGGACTCACTCTTAAACTAACTAACTTTTAAGGTTAAAATGAGCATCTGAGTACTCGTACTACAGCTACAAACTTACGCATTTTCTTTAAACCAACGCGCGCGGTTCGTACTTTAAACTCTGTGAAGAAAAAATATCACAATAGCTCTTTTTTCTGCCTCTGGATTGGCGCTTCTATTGAAATTTCACATGATTGACCGGTATAGATAGAGGCTTAAATAGATTAGGAGCCCCTTGCCCCGAGGCTTTTATAGGCAATTATGGCATACATACACAAGGTTGCAAAAAATGGACCATGTGGACATTTTGATCTCAAATTACATAACTATTTGAATTTATTCGAGACAAGATGTAAAATTTTTTGAGCTCGCAGCACTCTCTTTTGCACCCTAGTTCCGTTCCTCTAGAAACTCCGGTAGGTCGAAAAAATTCTTACCTATCCAAGGTAGGTAGTGTTAAAATTTTCGAGCTTGCTTCACTCGCTCTCCAGACGGTCTTGAATCTTAACTTTGTCTTAAAATCGACAAGTAACTCCTGTATGAAGGATCGACACAATTCTAACCTGTCCTAGGCAAAGCGTCAAAAATTGTTCGAGCTCGCTTCGCTCGCTCTTGCAGCGTACTGCCTCTTACCTTAGTGAGTCGACCAAGTAACCACTGTATGAAGGGTCGAAACAATTCTAACCTGTCCATGGTAGGGTCTTCAAATTTTCTAGCTCGCCTCGCTCGCTCTTGGAGCCTTACTTAGTTTCTTCCTTTTGTTCTTAAAATTGTCTCCCTTAAGCGATTCGCTGTCGATCCCTATTTCTGAATAAAAGGACTTAAGAAAAGCTAACATGTCTGGAGTGGAGAGCTTAAATATTCTTTTAGTTTTTAGACTTTTTAAATAACTCTTGAAAATTTGTAACTTCTCCTTCTATATAAACAAGTGTGGAGAATCTAAACAACCCGAGGTGCTAACATTTATAAGTGGCTCCGCTAATATTGCATCTGAATCCGTAAATAGTTAACTTAACCCTTATAAAACAGTTTTTACTCGCACCCTTCTGTCCCTCCTGGCCCAAAAGCTGGCGACGCCCTTGATTCAAACATACACACTTGTCATTTTCATGATGAAACAGGCTAATATTTTACAAGTTTAAAAATTAATTAGTGTTCGCTCCACGGTTGTACCTACCTATATACAAGCAGTGGCGTAGCCAAAAAGGCTATACTTAGTTTTTCGAGCTCGCTACTCTCGCATCCTACAGTATCTTAATTGTTCAGGAACTTTTATGCGTCATTATGTCGTCAATATTACCTGTACGAATGGTAACAATAAAATCTATACAAATCCGAGGACAGTTAGATTTTTCGAGTTCATTTCACTCGCTTTTCCATTCTGGAGTTCAATATACTTATTCACTCTGAAACTATTATGCGTATGTCGACAAAGTAAAATATAAAAAGAAAAACACATGCGAGGCGGGGTGTAAAAACTTTCGAGCTCGCTACACGCTCATTCGTCTCTCAATGTCTTTATGGTTCTAATACTTTTTTTGCCAAAGTTGACAAAATCATTTTAATAACGCCTATATAGATAATCGGAGGAGAGCTGCTAAAATTTTCGAGCTCGCTGCGCCCGCTCCTCAATTCTAGTCTGTTGATTATTCTGAAAATCTCACATATACACTACACTCGCACTCACACTCACCCACACACAACACACACACACACTCAACACACACACACACACACATTCTATCACTGCACTCGCTTTTGCATGTTATTATTTTCTTCTTGTAAAATTCATCATTCACTACTACCACTCCACGAAGATTTTTTTCTTTCGACGTCAGTGTTGATTTTAGGGCGGCCGTGACCACAACCTATTTTCAGAGCTGTATCCGCCCCTGGGATACATAAAAGTAGTACCTATTTGAGTCAGAGCACTAGCTAGCATTTACTTTCAATACGTAAGAACTTTTATATTCTAATTTCCTTTCAAAGAGTATTGAAGCAATGAATGCGACAATTGATTGATCTCCAGGCCATTTCTCAGAATTGGCATTGTCGAGCGACTCAAGTGCCTCGTCCTGATTTAAATGTCCCATAACAAAAATTACCAATGCAGACATTGCGTGAACTCTTTCAAAAAGGGTTAATGAAATACTTAATTAAACCCCTTTTATATTGAGAACTGCAAGAAAAGAAATTTAATAAGAAGCGGTAGAAAATGAATAAGTTAAACAGTATAAATGTTTAATGTAAAGTTCCAACGATTTTGAAGTTGTTTCAATATGGCAAACGACGACGCGACGAGACGTGGGGGGGGCGCCCGAGCGTTTCTTTTCCATTTCGAAGGTTACTTGATTGTGCAAGAGTCGACTCCGATGTGCAACCAGAATATCCAAAGACAAAGGATTTCGGTAATACGTCATTTTATTTATTTACTAGCACGCATTTGCCACTAAATAATTAGGTTTGTAACCATGTGATAGTCAAAACTATCAAAACATTAACGATTTTTTAACTAGGTTAACTTAAAATTAACGAAGACAGCATCGCATTAAAATAAAACAGGATAAAATATAAACAAACATCCTAATAACTATATTTTCTGCTTCAGAATCGTTGCCACGCATCCTACAATTACTTTTTAATTTTCAAAAATATTTAATGTCTAATATTGATATAGCTACGATTGTATGTAAGTATAGATTCAGTCTCTGCGCTTACAATTGTTGCCCTTTGGCGAAATTGAATTAATCTTGATAAGTAGGACACGGCGGTCGCGCATGTTGCAGCACGCACCGCAGTACCAATGAATGTGTGGAGACGTTACTGTAGTATCGCTATCAACAAAGGAGTTTGTTACCCATTTTATTGAAATGTATCATCAGTTCGATGCGTGGCACCGTTTGTGGTACAAACCACAAGAAGATAACTTAAAAAAATAGTTCATGATGCCCACCTAAATCGTTGATATTTGAAAAACACTCTTTAGGTGTAACTTGGTCAAATTGCACAATACGTTTAATGCTAAACAGCAATTCACAATTAAATACAATTTACATTGTATTAGATTATCAACATCATTCTGTGACTGACGTTCCTTACCCAATCACTTCATGTATGACCTTGTCAAGTTAGGCAACCCTACATACAACTCATAACTCGTCCAAACACGAACAGAATATCAATATTTAACATACGTGTACATAATGTCATAATTTTATTGTTGGTAATATTGAAGCCGGACAGCTGGTAACAGTCATCTTTGAATACCACGGGACTAAAAATAGTGAAATTCTAATTGATTTTTGTGGTGTAAACTCTATGCGTAACCACGACAAACTTTTTAAACCCAGTTGACGTGATGAAGATACTGAATTCATCAAAATTGGTGCTTTCAGACAAATGATCGGTATCCGTTGTTTCCTTACCAACCCGCGCAACCGTTTCTACAGAAAACCTTGTGCCACTTCCACATATGCTGCACATTCATAATTATGTATGTCTGCTTGCACATTTTATATTAATTGTTCTTTATTAGAGTATTGTTCGAGTAAATCACTTGTTAATATTTGAAACTGCTGCAGGTCTATTAACCCAGATATTGTTTACTAGCTATTGCCCGTGACTTCGTTCGCGTGAAAATTTTGATGTGTTTTTCCGGAAAAAAACCTATATGCTGTTCCAAACTATAATCTATCTCTGTGCCAAATTTCATCCAGATCCGTTCAGCCATTCTGGCGTGATTGAGTAACAAACATCCATCCACCCAAACTTTCGCATTAGTATAGAAGTATGTATAGATAAGTAAGTAGTAAATAAGTAAGTCTAGATTTTCGTAACTGCAGAGACGTTTAATTTTGCTGGTCTGACGATACCTGCATTAGTAATTTCAGGTCATAACAATACATGATTCTACGTTAATTCTTTGAACGCAATAGAATTCAAACTGTTTACCACAAAGTTGAGCCTTCAGCATTTTTTTTAATTAATAAATAAACGATCGAGAGATTTTGTATTTCTTTTTAAATGTGTTTAATTTGTTTAGTATTGCATTCTAGAAAGCAAGGCTATACTATGTGCAGGAGCTCACGTAGGTGTTTTGTTGGATTGAAATCAACGAGCTTTTTAATAAAAGTTTTATCTTCGTTTACTCCCACTAATTACACTTAGGTACTTACATTGTTTTTGGTTTGTTCCTAAGTTAAAAACCGTTGGATTTGTTTTGTGACTATCTTCTAATCACTAAAATAAATGTCAAATATTTTTATCGCGTCAAGTATTTTTATAATACCCACAGCAAAAAATAATAATTTGGAACCATAAACACTTTAAGAGACGCTGATACAAATCAGCATTACAAACCGCGTAATTTTTACAATTCGTCATACTTTAAATGTATGGAAAAGTTAAAATTAAAGAAAAATGTAATGTAAAAATATTGAAAATCTGAAGTCCAAATTTATTTCTGACATCAGAATCTTTTTACGCATTAAATCCTCTATGCAAACACATGGTTTTCATCTCATGAACAAAACGCTGTAAACTAATGTTACTGTTTTGTAGAAAATGATGTTGGATCACCTTCGAACGATGCGCAGACTCGTCTAGATCGATTAAACCAATTTTTTGCTATCAACATCATGGGGTTGGATCGATTTCGTATGGAACCGTTGAAAAACGATATCATACTGTATTCTATTATTATATGGTGAGGTAATGGAAATTTTCTTCAATATTCACTGAACAAAAGAAAAATTCCACTATTTATTTAAAAATAAGATACCAAAATATCAATACGTTAAAAACAGTGAAATATTTTGGTTTGGAACCGTGGCCGTTGGTCTGTGTGTGCGTAGTCCCCACTCCGCTGCGCGGGCGCCGCATCACTTGAGTATTTTGTAATAACGCTAAAATCGTGGTAACCAGGCCAAGGCTCCGCTTATTTACATGTATGTGAGAAATAGCGTTCTCACTATTCATATAATCATATAGTATGTAGGTACAGAATAAATGTATGTTTTGAATCAGATTACAAAAGTGTAATAATAATAAAAACTTTTTGGAATCAAAGTGTATATAATTTACGTAATTTTAGCTTGTTAAATTGACTTTTTTCTTTTTATGATGATTGAATTCTAAAAAGAAGATTAATATTTTAATTTACCAACAGGATTTCAATTTATTGTCAGATGTCGATTGTCTGTCACATCGTGTAAAGATTAATGAGGTCTCAAGGGTTTTCATAGCATTTCTTATGATACTACAGGATGGATGATGAGATGCTGACGACTATGGACTGAAACAGCAGAGTTAAATAAATGCAACCTAGTAGGCCTTTTCTCTATTGCAACAAAATATCTCTTTTTATCTAAACACATATCGCAAAGAATAATAAAAATACCTACTTAGTAGGTATGTGGTTATCACACGTTATCTATTTAAAGTTTGATTACAAACAATGTATATAAATAAATGTTTATCTGAGTCGTTTGTACTGAGGGTTGTATTGTGTAGTGCGCGTGCGTCGTGGTCGCGCTGACAATGCGCGTGTGTGCCATGCCCCCGCGCCGCGTATCGACGACGAGCTTTGATAAAAAAAGTGGGTCACCGCCTAATTATGCTTAATGTCGTGCCAAGTTATGCATATCGCTTCTGATGCATTTATGCTAATGCATGCTGCTGGTTGATTGTATTCCAGCACTGCATTCAACGCTTACGATTCACAACAATAATTACATTAGTTGAGCCTATTTATTTATGAAGGAGTGCCGTGAATGTACGTTCCTTATACGAGGAAGTAAACCTATCAATAAATTACACTAAATTGTATTCTTCTATTTATTTTATTTTATGTACAAAAGAAATGTTATATGATAAAAGTTCTGCATTGATGAACCTTATCAGTTCTTCGAATGAAAAAATAAGGGACTCCCTCAAAATCAAATTGCAAGTTTCTAACGTTTGGAACAAGACTGGCTCTTCCGTGACACATACATAATCCTTATAGTCGTCTGTTGAATCTTCTTTCAATAGAATTGAGTGCTGACCCAAATTGCTGAAAGAATATGTGAGTATTTTCCCACACGAAGTCGTCTAAAACACCCAGTTTAGAGGACCGCGAGTGAGTTAACACCACACTCATTCTTATTTTCAATGGAAGCTGATAAATCTTCATTTGGAGATGTACTTATTGTCTTGGATTCCTTCATCGTTTCGTTTTCGAACGCTATTTCGATGTCTTCTGTATCTTCTATTTGTTATAAAGATCATCATCCTCCTGCCGTAATTCCAACTCATATCGGGTCAGAGCTTTGAACAAGAATGGCTCTTTCAGGTACGAGAATTACGAGATTCACCAGGATAACACCTGGTGAATCTCTTTTTTCTATAGACTTGATTGCTGGCAAGAATTTGTGAGTGTTTTTCCACATGCAGGGATCGACTACCGAGATACTAAAACAAGGGTTAAATTTCTTATCCTCAATGGAAGCTGGTTTATCTTCACTTGGCGATGTCTTGAATTCTTTCATCATTGCGGTGTCCCTTGATAGTTTTCTTTCTTCGGACGAAATTTCAGTGTAATATTTGATACTATTTGTTGTATCAAGCCTCATCCTCCTGCCGTAATCTCAATTTATTTGGAGTCGGCCCAGTATGATTTCGTCGTCTCACCTTCATCCACACCTCACTCCAGATCTCATCTTTTAAACCACCACCACGCAAACCACCCGTTGTCTTTGCTTTTCCTCTACTAATATTGTAACCATCAATGTTCCAACTCTTTTTATTATGTACTAGCAACACATAGTAACAAATATTACGCTGAAATTTCGTCCGAAGAAAGAAAACTATCAAGGGACACCGCAATGATGAAAGAATTCAAGACATCGCCAAGTGAAGATGATCTAGCTTCCATTGAGGATAAGAAATTTAACCCTTGTTTTAGTATCTCGGTAGTCGATCCCCGCATGTACACATCTTCATGTTTCTATCTTTGCTACAGTTGGATAGATATTTTTAAGGGAAATAATTACTTTACATTGTTTTCATATAACTCTATTGGTTTACGCGCGGCGTGATTTTTTTCTGACATCTTCAACGATTATCATCATATTTCAGTCAATTTACACAAAACTTAACTGAATTAAACACCCAAACCTTCCCATGAATCACTTCGTTCTTCTTCCATTGGTGAAAAGCCGTGTGAAAATCAGTTCGATAGTTTTTGAGTTTATCGCGTACAGACAGACAGACTGAAATACGTGGTTGGGCTGGGGACTTAGTTTTACATTATGTAGTAATAACTTATGTAACTGTCGCATCCCATGATTGCTTAGGATATGACTGTAAGATAAGTGTATGACCAGTATGAGTTTAATCAGTTTTTAAATGTGATATCAATAGGCAGCCGTACTTCTTTTAGGGCGTATAAGAACCCCAAAGCTATTCTAACTGTACCCAATATATTTCATTACGATGAAATGATTTTTATTTGAGTACACTAGGTCGACCTTATTATCCCTATTCTAGAAAGGCTATTTATTGTAGTATTCACCCAACAGTTATGTGGATTTTATTGATTCACTCAGTTATCGTGGGAAAAAGAATAATAATAATAAATGGAAGACAGCATTTCAACTGACAACGACAGCATTTCACATACAGCCATTTTTAACGCTTTATGCAACCAAAACATTGATCCCACATACATACATCTACTACGCAATATATGCAGAAATAGTACAGCCGCAATAAAATTAGAAACCACAAGGCCAAAATTTTAAATAGAGAAAGGAGTCAAACAGGGTGACCCGCTATCTCCTAAACTGTTCACCAGCACCCTCGAAGAAATCTTCAAGAAGTTGGCAGCCGATTGGAGGGAATGAGGCATCTTTCTCGGCGAAACGAGACTGTCAAATTTGCTTTTCGCCGACGACATTGTTCTCTTTACATCCTCAGCCACAGAACTTCAGCTAATGATTCAAAATCTAAGCGATGCAAACTTTGAGGTTGGTCTGAAGATGAATATGTCGAAGACCAATGTTATGTGCAATGAAACACCTAAAATAATAAAAGTAGACGGGGAGACAATACAACATGTCCAGGAATACCTTTACTTGAGCCAAGTAGCCTCTTTCCAGGCGAGGCAAAACAAAGAACTCGCAAGACGAATAGGAAACGCTTGGAAGAGCTACTGGTCCATGAAGGAATTATTCAAGTGTGAGTTGCCTATGGCACTAAAACGCAAACTTATGGACATGTGTGTTCTCCCCGTCTTAACCTATGGTGCACAGACTTGGTTTTTGATTAACATCCAGAAGTCCAAAACATTCAAGGTTTGCCATGCCAACGAGCAATGGAGCGCAGTATACTAGGTGTTAAATTAACGGATCGTGTTCGAAACACAATAATGCGCTCCAAAACAAATATAGCTGACGTGGCTCAAAAGGCTGCCCGACTCAACAAACTGTGGGCCAAAATAGCAGAAAACTGGTGCCCTTACACAGTGAGGCGGGGTCGCGGCAGGCCACGAAGGAGATGGCGGGACGAACTGGACAGGTTCGGTCCGAACTGGAAGGAGGTCGCGCGGGTTCGCGAGAAGTGGAAAGAGTGGCGGGAGGCCTTTGTCCAGGAGTGGGACAGAGCAGGCTTGTGAAAAAAAAGGAAAGAATGTATTTTCTCAATGTATACTCAATATTATGATACCTAGACTAGAGAATAAACTGACCTTTCTTGCATTGAAAATCTGCAAGGCAAATGTGTTGGTAGCTACTGATACCTAAATTACTTAGAATTGTACTGAATGTTTGTGTGCTGGGAAAAACCGACAAGAAATAAACGTAAGTATACGAAAAGTGCGTATAAAAAGTCCCAATAAAATAATAATAGTTCCGTGCACAAACCGCAGCACTTGTTGACCTTGCAAAGCAGGTAGAGAGAATGAAAAGTTGAGGTGGGACATGATATTATGTATCAGTACAGGGAAATTAAAAAGCAAGCGGAAGTTTTTTGCTCTGCGGATGATAATATGATTAAATTCACAAAACATAGGGTAGGTTCTTCTCTCTGGTACGGTGTGTTTGTGACTATACAGACTGGTTGTTTTACTATGTAGTGATCAGTGTAAAGCTCTTAGCAGTGAAATGAACGCCTTTAACAACATCGAATTGAAACTACCTGATCACTTATATAGCAAGTTAACACATAAAATTGACACAGCTGAATGATGAATTGGGCTGGGAGACTTGGAACTGCCGAGCGTACATGCTCTATTTTCACTGCACTGTCGCAATACAATACGGATCTGTAGCCTGCACGCCCTGCACTAATATTTGCTTAAAAAAATGTTGCAGTTCAGCCTTTGTTTTCTTCAGTCACAATTGAACGCCTACGTTTTCTATATTTAAAATGTTTTCTAATATTGAACTTGTATAAACCAACATTAAGAAACAAAGCTTATAAATGAAGAACTTTTAGTAATAGAACCCATAGGTAAATACTGGTGCGTTTAGTACCAGTAGAGCACATCCAGAAAAGTACTACCACCACACCAACATCTGCCGTCAACCAGTATTGCTGTGTTCCGGCTTGTAGAGTATGGTTGCGGTGTAATTACCGTCACGAAAAATATAGCTTTGTTTTTGGGATAGCAACACACCTGCGATGCCTCTGGTATTGCATATGGCGTCGCTTAGTGATCACTTACCCTCAGGTGAGCCGCAGTCATGTCATATATATTGAAGAACAATCAGTACCTGTACCGAAAGAAAACGCAGTTGTTACTTCAAATTGAAACAGTGTTAATCTAGGGCTAGAATGACGTTAAAAAGAGTGTTAAATTTTCTTAATTTTCCCTATCAATACCTAAGTAGATAGATTTTCCCGTTATTGTGTTATTGCAATCTGAAGTGTACTCGCAAGTAGGTCTTCAGCATTACAAACAGTTATCTTAAAGTCCAAATGATCGTTACCTGTTTACGTTTTGTCCTATATATTAGCAAGTCATACGACAACATACGGCGTAAGGGGACATCCACAAATAACGTCACACGTTAAGGGGGCGAAGTGTGACAAGGGGTGGGAGGGGTCCTAAATTTCGCGACGTTACATTTCAAAATGTAATATATAAGTATTAAAAGACGAAATTTGAACTATTAACGAAAAACTTAAAAATATTTAAACTAACTCTATCCGTATGAACATAATATAAAATTGCAAAACATGTGACGTCACAATAGGGAGGGGGGGATTCTAATAAATGTAACCAGCTGTGACATGGACGGGGGGAGGAGCAAAAATTCATGAAATTCGTGTGACGTAATTTATGGATGGCCCCTAATACAAAAGTAAAATGCGCATCTAAATAGAAATCCCGTTTGTCTTCTTGTAAGTTATTCGTATCTAACGGTTTCATCGATTATTCCTTTCAAACTTTGTCCTATATTTTGCATGCAATCTAAACGGTTTGATAAAAAATAATTGTATGTGTAGAATATTAATTTTTTCCTTACTTTTACCAAGTTTTGAGTCTAAATCACTTCGATATTGGTGAATGTGTGCTGCCGGATAAACTCAAAGTTACGCAAGAAATCAAGGATTTCCACTGAAATCTTGATATTTATCAAAGCCTTATGATGTAGTACTTAATAAGGTAATATGATTAGTCGTTAAAAAATACTATAGACAAAGATGCGCACAAGTTAGCCGTCTTACACAGGGTAGAAGAGACAGCGATGCGATTCAGTACCTCATTCTGAACCCCCAGCCCCACACAGAAATTTTAGCCGTAGCATCGCTGTCCCCTCCACCCTGTATATGATCGGGTAATAATTTTAAAATAATAAACGAATTTGCCCGCCTTAACTTCGTCCCCGCCTTAAAGAACATTGGCGAAAATCGGCCCATTATATTTATCGTTGTTTGAAAATAGTCCGAAAGCCCGTACTGGTTTTTTATCGTTCTTATTTTATTTTATTCGTTTTTGCACTCGTGCGCTGTGGACATTGTTAATTAAGTATTTATTATCATTGCAGGCCGCGGAATAATTAAAAAAAACAACACACAAAACATTGTATGTTCACACACTGTACATCTGTATGGTGTTTTAGTGTTTGGGTTCATACATAAAAGCGTTTTAAGGCAGATTCCAATACTTATTTCCATATCAATTCAAATCATCTTTTTACAAGTCCCACTTTTGACGCCTAGCTGTCTCTTCTTTTCTTAGTCTTATTTTAAGCTCATTGTTTATTTCTTTCTTCTTTACAATGCGCCAGAGTTAATTATGTTAAGGTTTCCACAGTACAATCTCATACGAGTATAAATAAAAAAAAAAGTACATTTGATTATCTTCTTATCTCAATGAGAAACATTCATGTTAGTGTGTTTTTAGCAGTAATTTGATTAAATTGTCATTGTTGTTCGCCGACTTATCGTAACTGGGCCTGTCTTAGCGTTTGCAAATCTCCTTTTAACTTCAATCGTAAAGCTGTACTTACTACACGTTTTAAAGCCATGTAATAAAAAGTTCAAAAAGAAAGTTACCTAGACCCTAAGTCCGTTTACGATAGAGACATCTTGTAACTATAAAGTGCTTTTGTAATGTTTGTAGAAAATCTAACGGTAACTTTGACAATGGATGATAAATGGGCTTATTTTTGGGTCTATTGTTTAGTTCTCTGTTTTGAACATGCCGACTAATTTAGTAGGTACGGATAGGATTATTTTGCTCTTATTTATGAAATGTCGGCATATATATATAGCATGAGCGAAAAACGATAACAGGGTCTCACTCCGGAACGCAAGAAGCGCGGACGCTTTTCTATAGGTATAAGACACAGGCTTCGTCTTAATTGTTTGCGCAGCGGGCGCATGTTTCTTTTTATCTTTTTCTGGATTTTGACTAGTTGTTATTAAAACATTAACATGGAGTAACTCTGTATTCCTACAGCTAACTACATCAAAAATCATGATTTCATGAAGCTGCATTTAGGTTTAAGTTAACTCGCAACCAACCAATCAGGCCTTAAAGGATCGAATTAGGCCAACATTACCTCGTTTTCCTGTAGAAGCTTATTTAACACAATGTGTTATTTACTGTGTGATGACCTAAATTAAAACACGACTGAATATTATCACATTTCGTATTAAAACAGCAGAACAAAACTATTCATACTTTAAAAGAAGTGAATGTTAGGATGGATTGATTTTTCTATCTATTTAAATTAAAATAGTTCGTTTTCCTGTTCACAGACTTAAGTAAGAACCCCGACTGCTATGGCCAATCAATCAGTGACTCTCGGGGCTATTATTATCAATTATTTGATAGAGCATTCATCGGTATTGAAAACATAAAACTATTCGAACGAACGATTTCTGTTATACCGCTCGCTCGGCCTAAGAATCTTCAGAGTAGGAAATCGAAAAACAGCTAATCATGAAATATGAAACGTAATATTTCATAGTATTTAAAAACGTCGCAAATATTTTTTGATCAGTGTAGTAACGACATTATAACGTCTAATTTGCATTCTACGAAAAAGAAAATAGATAACCCGATGAAATGAATTTCTGTCAATCAACATTCAACCTTTTGGTCTATCTTAAAGTTAAATTATTACGAAATGTATCCGAAATGAAGTGAAATCGTCTCATCTCAAAATCAGGTCGCTCGTTTCTTTTCAACTATCGGGTTGGGTAACCTAATTTGTTATTCCAAGCATGTGTATATTGGAGCACATTATATACTTAAATATGTGTTTACGGAATAACATTACAGTACTGGCTTTGTATGCTATATTGGTAAAATAAATTACTTGAAGTTTGTTACCCCTAATTAGAAGTACTAGCGAATATTACCACTACTCAAAATATAAAGTTTTTTGAATATCTACGTGACTATGGGGCAATGTAAAAATCACTTATTATTAAAATGAAAAGAAGCAAATTAGGTTTATGTATCAAAATTGAACGCGTATACAAGCTTTCGTGTCCATGTTATTAACAGTTGAGGAGTTGTCTCGCGAGGAGGCGATCCTGGCTGCAGGATCAAGTCATGTCTGTCATAAAAATTTATTGTCACCATAACCAAAGGTGTGTGCAAAATTTCAGCTCAATCGGTTCGGCTCAACTAACAAAGCAGGTTAAATAGAAGCTTATAAAAAGGAAGTTTTTCATTCCATAGCACCACTGAACTGTCACCAAAGAAGATGGGGCAGAAAGGACCCAGCAGTGTAGCACGTTCTAACTTACATCAAAATGAACATATGATCAATCCTAACATTTTATTGTATGACAACATGTCGCTAATTAATCAAATAAAAAAGTTACAGCAGTTCAAAAATTCAAATTATTATTAGGAATGCGTTAATTTAACTGTGTCCAACTTTCGCAATTTGGCAGGAATCATTTTGTTTTATGTATGGACATTCCTAAGTAATAAGTATGACCACTGCTATTACCAGAAACTTCAAAAACAAAGCATCCAACCAAGATCACCGCCACATGAAGCACTCCTCAATGTTCAATAGCACTGACTTGCTAGTTGGTTTACACGTTCATAGCTTATAACAAAACTTTAGGTAAAACTAAGATTTGGTGCTGCAACCAGGATCGTCTTATTTACGAAAGAACTCCTCAATCGTTAATAGCACTGAGTTTCCGATTTGAATCGCATAATAACATCGCTCTTAACATGAATACAAAATGGCACCTCAGTGCTATTACCGTCCAGGAGTTCCCAAGTAAGGAGACGATCCTGGTGGCAGTACCTAGTCATTACAGTCACTCGGTGCTTCATAATCAATTCATATTCTGAACTTGTATATAAATGTGTATACATATATGGTAAATGCAATGATTAAGTTCAGGCAATAGAGGTAATAATTTTTATTTTAGATGTGCTGTATCTTGTTTATTTAATAGATTAGCGTCATGGTATCGTCTAATAAAATTTTATTTTTTATTAGACCTTCACTTTAAGATAGGTTAGAAAGTACTACAACACTGGACCCAGGGTCCATATTAATTGCCCCTTCTTCTTTCTGTATAGGGAAATTGCGGAAAATCGGTAGTGCCTACGTGCCATTTTATTTTGGTAAGAAGGGTATTTCCTTTGAAATTAAGGACCATCAGTCGGTAATTTTAAGAAAAATACATTTTTTATCAACTTTTGATCATACGCCCTGTTTCAATACGATATAATATGCATTGTCAGCCGTCTGTTTACCATGAAATTTTTATCTTGCCAAAATCAAAATAATAACTGGAGTACCTAAACTAAATTCAATTTAAAGATAAATATACTAAAGTGGCTATTTAACAGTACGTTGCATGGGGAAAGAAAGTAAGCTCTAATCAATCAAATTGGAAAAAAATCTGTATGTCAAAATCACGATGTACGACCGTTTGGCACAAGAACGGACCAAGTACCAAGGTATTTAATTTTGGAAATACATAACTACAAAAAATACCAGGGACATGCTAAGGATTAAGTGAATGAAGCTCGCATGCATTAATTTACACAAATAGAAAATGTTTGTAGGGAAAATATTTCTGCTCCATACTACTAAAATCTGCAGCTCGTTACATTCCAGGAACGAACGTTGTCATTGACCCAGTGACCCAATGCACTTGGCTCCGAAACCTACATTTTGCCCCAGTTTGCGTGGCCCTCGACTCAACCCCACCAACTCCAACCTCCCCAAAACGCCCGCTGTAAATTCCCGTACACCCCGTAGAAATAGTACGTAAATTCTAGTCATTACATTTTTGACCATTAAAATGAAAGTGAGTACCTAATTTAACTTAAGCCTTTCCCTATCTTCCAATCCTGATTTTTTCCTAAAAGCGTTAAAGAGCTTGGTGGGTTCTAAAAAATGTGTAGGGTTGCCATACGCCCGAATTTTACCTGGGGAGCGGTGGCTTTAAAAGGTTCGGAAGTCACAAAAACGAGAAAAGTAAAATAAAGTAAAGTATATTCTTAATGAAATAAAATTATTTTAAATATAAATAAATAAAATCAACGTAGGAATCCGTGATATCACTTATGCAAATTCATTTTTGTAAAAAAAAACGCAGTATTAAATTATAAGTACTACATGTTTCCAAACAGACAGAAAAATCCAGAAATATAACGGGTTTTTTTTTATAGATCTAGGAACCCTACTCTCGTTCATTTATAACTTTGTGTGATGTTCTATTTTTAATCTTACTACCCACTACGGTAATGGAAATAGAACCGGGTTTTCCTCACATTTCAGTACGCTTTATGAATGGAAATAAAAAGTAGGAATTCCACTGGGAAGTTTCTTGCAAAAAAGTCAAGAATTTGAGTCTTATAATAATACTTAATTAGTTTAAGCTTGTGATTTCTTTAGAAGAATAAATAAAGCTTTTACCAAATGGAATTCAAATGCCTCAAAAGCATATCTATCTAACTTGTAAGTGCACGTGACAGTCGATCTGCTGACGCAATTCCAGTCAATAGCATTAGAAATTCAGCTCAGTCTTGAAGGGAAAAACGTGTGCTAAGCTTACCTATATAAACCGGTATGTTTTTAGATAACCCGTAAATATGTAAGTAGGTAGAATCCTATAGAGTGGACTCTCCCTTGGTAGATTAGAGATGTAAATGACTGTAAACACTGAATAGGGCCTCACGGAGGCATTGGTGTTTTTTTACGTAGGAAAGTATTTGGTATCATATTCTAGACTAGAGTACTATTGCAATACACTTTTCTGTTTAGGAAATATTTCGCTTAAAATCTCCCGTTTACGTGCCTCTACCTCCTAAATGCGAAACTATTACATTCAGAACGTCCCATTTCCATAATGACAACTCAAAATCATTTTCATTTTTCTAAAGAAAATGATAGCCCTAGGAATATTAATGTCAACTAGATACCCTGTCCATACTTCTAGAAATTATCTAGCGATATTCTTAAAACTGAAATATGACAAAACCCGTTCCAACAAACGGAGGTAAAAAGCTCGCATAAATGTTTCAATCTATACGAAATCAATGTGTACTAAACGGATCAATAAATACATCGTCGTGACATACTAATGCTTTGTAAAGCAGTGTTGTTACCGTAGTATTACGATGCGTTACATTAACATGCGTCATCGTGCGGAGAAAGTGTGACGTCAGTTGCGCGCATGAAGAAAGCATTGCGCGTGCGACTCTGCGAGCACTCTTGCTTTCGTCGGAGGCCGTGGCGTCTGTGCGATAGCGAAAACGGCATACTTCGGGTATACCTACCTTGCCGTCGCTTTTCATCCGGTATTCAGGTCTTGATTATGAAATCGAAACTATTGAGTCATTGTGGCTTATTATGCACGATATGTAGTATCATGTTGTTTTATGTTTGTAAAGACGTAGTAATGTCATTATTTATTTAATTTTGGTAGCCTTTTTTAATGCTTGAAGACGTCAGGAAGCACTACGCTCCTGTGAAACTGTTCAAAGTAGGGAAGACGGTTTAACCCCCTAAGTATTTTTTCTTTTTGATTGTACCTCATTTTTTTTGGCGATTTCTGTCCTGAGTTAAGGCGACTTTAAATGATAAAACTGGGTGTGTAAACTTAGAGGAGTAGGGCACATCATAGTTCGTAGTGAAGTCAAGCCTCGTTCGTTTGCGATGTGTTTCTGTTTAGTGCTGTAGAACACGTCGAATCAAATTACATTGCGAATACAAGGCTGTCACAGACAGTCACTCGTTCGTGACCTGTTGACTGATTTTAACAAAATCCAGGTCAAGATCTTTATTTCGCTTTTGATATTGAATGGCTCTCGTTATGACTCGGAAATTACCTACGTAAATTTCGAATACGTAATTGCTTATTCACAAAATATACATGCCATACGACATGGGTGCGTGTCATTATTCATTAATCATACATAGAACACACAAATGGATGCAATAAAATAATTTGATTAGTAATTGTATGGATTTTTTTTGGATATTATTAGGTATCCTGTCAACACTGAAGAAACACCAGCCAAGTTTGCTTTTTTTTGTCACATAGCTTTACTTGATATACACACATCAAAAGTATCTAGGGATCAACATATATTTTTGCAATAACTTTTCTCCTGATTGATATTAATTAAAATTTTCTTTAAGGATTCATCAAATAAAGTGTTTTCGTTTGTCACAGTAACGATAAACCAAGTCACCTTTGCATTAATAAAGAAATTTGCCATTTTCCTAATAAAGGGATTTTTGACATTTGAACCACTAACATTAAAGTTCGAAAAAAAGACTGAAATAACAGTTTTCTTTAAAATTTTATTGGGTAACTTAAACAATTAATAATCCGTGTTTCTACCGCGAACACTAACAACACAAGAACATCGGTTTGGCATACTCAAAATGAGTTCATCCAAATCACGCTGTGGAATGGCCGCCCATGTTCGTTGCAACAACAAAAAAAGGTCTTCTTGCGACTGGATACCCTCCATATTCGGCAGAGCTCTTCTCTGTAGCATATCCCATGCATGCTCAATCGGGTTCAAGTCTGGCGACTGAGCAGGCCAGGGCAGGACATTGATGTTAGCTGCGGCGAGAGTCTGTCTTACAACTCTTGCGGTGTGCGGTCGTGCATTATCATGCATTAACTGAAATAAGGGACCGATTTGCACTTGTAGAGGAACGATGACGTCTGATACAATCGTCTCAGCATAAATTTGAGCGTTGAGGTTGCCTCTGATCCAAATCAACTCAGTTCTTCCGCCGATCCAAATACCCGCCCATACCATGATGGTTCCACCACTATAAGGATGGACTTCCTGGCAGGATTTTAATCGCTGTTGGCGTCCAGGGGTTCTCCAGTGTCGTATACGTCTTGTATCCGGTCTCATACCAAAACGAGACTCATCAGAAAAGCACACGAAACGCCATTGTTCTTCTGCCCAATTTCTGTGTTCAAGAGCCCATTGATATCGAATCCTACGATTGTGCATTGCTATAGGTGGTACCCGTAGCGGTCTTCGGGAATGAAGGTTCACTTCATGCAAGCGGTTTCTGACTGTTTGGTCGCTAATTAAGTTCCCTGAAGAGTGATGAAGCCTCACGGCTAACATCATGGCGGTTATTGTTGGAGCTCTTCGAGTTAAGATTTGAATGTATCGGTCTTGTCTCCGTGTGGTGCAGCGATACCGTCCTCCATGACGCTCAGCCACGGTACCAGTGCTTCGGTAACGTGTCCAAAGTCGACTGATAACACTCTGACTTGTATTCAGAGCTAAAGCCACAGTACGTTGCCGGGAACCAGCTTCTATCATTCCCACGGCTCTGAGCATTTCTTCCCTGCTTAAATGACGTCGCCGCTCCATAATAACGTTGGTTTTAATCAGTAGTAGGGAAACAGTAGCACTAATAATGTCTTCAATGCGTTGTATGTTTTTATAGGGAAAATATTGACAGCTTATTTTCATCTTTTACTCGAATTTGATTGAGAGTTCCTGATTCAAATTATGAAATGCACCAAAAAAGATCCATATAAATTTATAAAATCATAAATTTATTACAAAGCCACATCTCAATCTCAAGAAATCCGCATAAAAATGCTTGATCCCTAGACACTTTTGATGTGTGTAGTTCAAAGCTTTATTGACTACTAGCCAATGCCCGCACTTTGCTCGCCCCTTCGGAAATTGCCCACGGGATCGTACTTCCGGTATAGAAATGGCCTATGTGCTTTTCCAGACTTATACTCTATCTCGGTGCCAAATTTCATTGAGATCCGTTAAGCCGTTCTGGCGTGATAGATTTTCAACCATCAATCCATCCAAACATTCGCATTTATAATAGTAACTAATATGGAGCATACTAATGCTCAACCTATGCTCCATATAGTCCATACGAAAAAGAGTTAGACAAAAGTAGAAAAATATATCTTTTAAACCACTTCTTCACCGTTTATCGATGTATGATACATACTAGGTCCTTAAAAGCATTATGTTATTTATTCCTGTTAGATACAAGCACGTTGTTGATATCTTCACTTGATCTGTCTCCGTAGGTTGTCTGCAATGCAATGAAACATGAAAAAGAGTAACTGTAGGTCAGTTTTTTGACATGTCTGGATCTAGACATAGCCACGTGCAATTCTTGAGGAGACCTTGCCTCTTTCTCAAATTCTTAATGTAGGTGGAAAGTGCTTTCTTGTATAGTGTAACAATTTGAAAAAGGCCCGACTATTCGTCTCATAGGGTTCGTTTCGTTGCATTTATGGGAAGTACCACCCACCACCCCTTGTAATTTTTAGCGGTTCAGACGAATACGTACTGACAAATCTGCTAGTGGTTATGTGATATAATGATGAATAGATAGACGAACAGGACCAAATAATATGGTCACCGTTTTTGAAATTGGGTGGTTTCATTTCAATTCTTCTGAGGCATCCTTAAGACATGGAATAAAAATTGTCGATATATAATGTTGTATTAGAATTGTTGATCACCAAAAAAGCCAAAAAATATTACTTCTCAGTATGTAAAATATTAATAAGGATAAATTGATGGATACTAATGGGGTACAGTGGGTGTCGAAGTTTTCGTCAATATTGTATTTTTGTGTAGAAAAATTAAGAATATCTTAATTTAAAAAAAAACAGCCTAACATAAAATCTTTAAAAATATTTGCTCAGCTACATCTTCGATATCTCGCTTGGTCTTAAAGTCGGTAAAGCAATTGGCGTTACACTTGTACACGTGTGTTGCTGCAGCTACGTATGCGTACAGCTAACACTACTCATAATCGAATGCAGTGCGAACGTAAACATTAGCTCGGTGTTCGCGGCAACCCTGCCCTGCTGCGGCACTGCGCGCAACTGGGTCAGTGGGCCGCCCCCCGCGCCGTCCTCCGCCCGCTCGGTGGCGCAACCGCGCGAACGCGCACTAACATAGACCTGGATCGCGGGAAAGTGGGTCACCGACTCACTTTCACTTATTACATGGGCTCCTAATCGTTTTCCATTGTGCGAGCGAGCAGGGGCCTGCGGGTGGCGGCGGGGCGCGCATGCGGGAGGCGCCGGCACGCGCGCCGTTGTCGCCGGCCGGCTACCCGTCAGTCGATCGCGGTACCTTCACCGAGCGGCACGCGTGCCGCTTGAAGCTATAATACTCATTGCGATCGTAACATACCACGCGCTGTCAACACTTGTTCGAACAGTAGTAATAGTTACTTTGGTGACTGAAACAGATGCTTACCGCCTGTTATCTTCATACTCCGCTCGTACTGAACAAAATGTGTTGGATTTATGTGCTTCCTGCTATAGTGCTTGAACAGGTGCAGCCCGCAAGCGGTAGCTAGTGTTGCGGCCAGACCGCTAGTGAACTCGGTGACTGTGTGAACGTTGTTGCGGTTGAACGCCGCCGTAGGGATTTGTAATAAACAGCCGCACTGAGCGGCCGAGCATGACGATGGACCAGCAGACAGGCCTCATGTCCCTTAATATGTCCCCGTTTGACCTGAGCCCAGGTCCTGAAGGATCTGGCTCAGGTGGTGGTCCCTCGGGTGCATCGCAACAGTACGTGCCGCAAGGCGCCGCGTATCAATGCGCTCCCGAGCAACAATCTTTCGGATACGCCAATCTGGATGCTTCATATCTGTTTCCAACAGGCGCCGGTGGTGACCAAGGTGCCTATTTACCAGCAGCCGGCACAGTGTGCGACCAGACTGACACAAAGGATGTAATCGAAGAACTTTGTCCCGTCTGTGGAGACAAAGTTAGCGGTTACCACTACGGACTACTAACGTGCGAGTCCTGTAAGGGTTTCTTCAAGAGGACCGTGCAAAACAAGAAGGTGTACACGTGCGTCGCTGAACGAGCCTGCCACATAGACAAAACACAACGGAAGCGCTGTCCATTTTGTCGCTTCCAAAAGTGCCTCGATGTTGGCATGAAACTCGAAGGTGAGTAACTACTTTTTTATACGTATTTTCATCTCTATTACTTCGTCAGTGAAATCTTTTTCTTTTTGGATTTTATGTCGCCTATTCAGTCATTTCAGGGTGCGTCTATCACAATTCATGTCCGACGATCGGTCGCTACTATTGTCCTAAATAGGATTACATCATTAAACCCAATTTAATACAATAAGACCTGGAAATAGTGCTTCGTCTATGCCATAATATAGATGTAACAAATACGGCGAATCCCCCGCCGACCTTCACCCACTTAGTTGTAGAGGTCGACCCTGAGACGCTGCAGGGTGTCTGAAACTGAGACGGAACCCCCTCAATAAAAGACAAAATCAGCGGTAGAGTAAACAGTTTAACATTCGACGTAAACTATGCCATCAGTGTGCATTAAAATTAGCAGTTGTCATAAAAATCTATTTCAATCATTCATTTACATTTTGACTTTTGTCACTGTTTTTATAAAATATGCTACTGTCGTTTATTGTGTTAAAATTCAGATTCAAATAATATAAACCACGGAGAAAATTTATGACATCGAACAAGTTAAGTGATCTTTTCAGGATATAGAGTGGGTCATTTCCGGAAAATACTTTATGCCAATATTGCCAACATAATAATTGCATAAGTACCTACTTACTAATTACTTTGCTGTTGCTTGACAAAAAAAAACGTAATTGCTTAACACAATTAATTAACGTTATCGATTAACAGTCTATTTTGTGACACCAATTTGTCAAGGCTTACCACAAAATAATTTACAAACGAAATTAATCGTCTTTGAAGTGTACTACTTTAGCTTAAGATATTTGGAAATACTTACTACATGTCTGTTAAATTTTGAATAATAATTGGAAGATCGTCAGTTAAGTGGGAACCGAAATAATTGTCATTTTTAATCATAGTTTTGGGGTAATTGCGTAAATATTATCAATGGTAGCCATATCTAGCACTTTTTAAAATTTATTAGTAACAGTAGTTGGCTGTTACAATACATAAGTAGGCGATTACAGGTGGATGTTTTGAAGGTAATTTAAACATTAACTTGTAGTTAGGCGATCGCGTGGGGCGGAGCTTGAAGTGCGGATCGTTCTAAATTTAAAACGCGCGCGGCCGCAGAGCGCCCTGACCTACTTGCGAGCGGGGCCGCGATGCGGCGCGCGCGCTGACTGTGTTAGTGCGTACTGCTACGTTAATGCGCCGCTGTGTGCGTGAGACATTCGCCATTGCGCGTTTCGCCAGATGCTGTGATGTTTGCAACATCTAATAGTCTAAAATTTTAGTAAATAATCCCAACTACACTTTAAATTGACCCATAAGTTTAGTACAATACAATTCCTAATACGTAATAGACGTAATTATTATCTAATTCTGATCGATACACAATTTAAAACACGGCAAAAAATCGTTTTAATTTGTATTATAATTTTACTCAATTATATCAACCAAATCGAGCTGAATAACCCGGAAAATTAGAAACTCGAAAACCGAAACGGAAGGGTAATAAGGGAAAAAATATAATCAGGCCGATGTACAAAGTAGACAGTATTTCAGGAATTGGTATGTATACTTTTAAACTTAAAACAGTTAAGACATAACTGCGTCAAATGATTTACGAGCATTAGGGCATAATTGAATCCGCAAAAAAACGTCAATCTCAGTGATTACAAAAGTAAGAAAAGAATATATTTATCACAAGAGTAATATGTCAAATGACACAATTCACACAAATAGTTGCCTGACCCGAATAACGGCTGTTGCGAGAGCCTCGCACCGCCTGCCCGACCTGCAGCAAGCCTTGTGCAATGCCACCTCTACAGCACCAAACCGATGGACTCTAAAAGGCTCTTTATTCCGCACATAGTTTCTTTCTTTCAAAAGTTCCTTAAACGCGCGACACTTATTTTCATAAATTGTTTTAGTATTTATCGACAGAATAATAAAACGGTAGAAAAAATGTTACGAAAAAGACGCTCTACATTTTGGAAAATCCAGAGTAATTTTATTCGTTCTTTTCAAAACGAGCTATGAGCCATTGGCCAAACCAACAAAGCTTTACAAACATCTCTGCGCAGCTACAATGTCCATTAAGCATAGTCTGAGTGATACGTACTGTAGTTGAGTTGTTTTTATACGTATGAGTTGGCACTAAGAATATCGAATCCCCAGCCTGTATCGGCTAGAGTCTCTGTATAGCCCGTCTCGTGTGTTAAAGAATGCCAGTTTTCTTTCAGAACAGTCCCTACGCGAAATTACTAGAGGCTTACATAAGCGCCTTCAACATGTATAAGTAGAGTTGCGAGGTGTTGCTTCACAATAAAGCTTGCAAAAAAATAACACTAACATGGAAATGCTACCAAGATTTTTATAAAATATTTCATATTTAATCATAAAGTTGCATTATATCCGATTTGTGTAGTTCAGAGTCTAGTGGGGGATGTGAATCGGGCGTGCGCCGGCGACTGTATCGTGCGTTTCGACACAATCGACCGTCGTCGGTGGGGTACGCTGCGCAAGCGCCGTTTCACAAGACGTTCGGTCGACCTGTCGCAATGGGCTACCCAAATGTGACCTGGACACGTATCACGTTACTTATCCGTGCATACATATGCCGAATTTAATTAAGTATTGCAAATTGGATGTAAGAATATAAGAAATGAAAGAGAAATAATAAACTTTTCAGACTCTACATAAACTACCGACTGTAAATCAAAAAGCAATATCTCCACTTATTTCTAACAAACGGCAAATATTGCAACCTGAAACTGAAAATTCAAATTGTTGTAGATTGATTGACAGTAAATTGGTACAAAATTATTCAACCGATAAAAGACATTTCATATTTTGAGAGGGCATGTAAAATTGGACAGCATAAGCGAACCTAATAAGTTTGCAGCACAATTCACGGATTACGTTCGAGTTACGACCGCCACGCTTATGACATGAACGACGACGCTTATGACGTTTTGCATCACAAAATTTAAAAGTGGGCAGTTCATTTATCTTTAACCATCGCGTCGCAACTATAAACCACTCAAAAAAAGGAAGGAAGGGACAGGGAAAGAGTTAAGCACAATGTGCAGCAGTGTTTTTCAGGAAGAAAAAAAACGTTTAAAAGGGCAGAGGTTGCTTGGGGACTCCCTTTCGGTTTAGATTAGAATCTACGGTTAATATCCCTGTTACCTACAGACAGACAGTCGACACAAGGTTAGCTATATAGATTAGTCAAACTAGGTACGAGTGAGGGCCTTAGAAATTGACATTGGCTTTGCCAACAGACAGCCTGGCTTTATAACTTTGTAATAATTATCAACAGTGTCTTTATAGAGAAGTTAATAATAATTTCCCTTAACAACATTTACGTTCTTGAAATGCCTGTCTGTATATATTAAGACTAATTAGTTCCTCCGTATAGTGATGCGACGGCGGCCGGTATTACGGTGCAACGGACCTCGCTCCATGAATAACGATGATTTCTACACGTGCTGCTGCTTTTAGTCTATAAAGCCATTGCTTTATTCATGTTTTGTTTTTCTACGTAATAATTTAGATACAGTTCTTGATTGATTATCATATTTATGCAAATATATTACTGTAATTATAATTAAATGTTTGTAATCAGCTAAACTGGTGAGTTAGTAAGCCAATAGGTTGCATCTAGAAAGATGGGCGATACTTTGTTGCTAAATATTATTAATTCATTTATTTCAGATAATCATTATAATGCAAACAATACACAATGCATTAAATTAAAATTATTTTATTTATTAGTTTATCCCTAAGTAATAGTAAAATTTGAATTAAATAATTTTCAATAAAATCAAGATCGATTTGACTTATACAATATGTTAATGAGCGCCCAAAAGATGCGCATCCATTTGTTTCGGCCAAGACAATCCGTGCGTGATACAATCCTCTGCAGAATACCGTTGCTACTTGCCCCGCACGCGCTGTCACAAAGAGGCAACCCTTTTGCGCAACATCGCATGGAAGCCGTCCATTCTGGCCTCCGCAAACATACCAGACGCACTACAATAGCGAGGCAGTCGCATCAGCATCCTGAAAATGTTGCTAAACCTGCTTAGTTTTTCTTTTGACCTGCCTCTCGACATCATACCTTATATGCCTTCCATGCCGGTGGGAGACAGCTAGTTAAGTCAAATTGCGATGTTTATATTTTTTATAGCAGGGATGGTTATTCCCCGAGCCTAATTTATTACAATGCCACACTGTTAAGCTATGTAAAAAGTTAATGAATTAGTAACGTCAATTAAAACGGATAGGGAAGTCGGTCGCCAATTCTTGCCATTAGAGGCTACCACCGCTATATTGCATACCTGCAATGGTATTAAGCCTGGTTGATTATTTATTAAACAATACGGAAGGAACATAAGGGGGAGGTTCAACAACGACACTTGACAGTATGACTCACACTAAGCAATGTTTTTCTGAAAAACAATAAGACAATAATAGTCGTATTTGATACAGGTTGGCATAATCGATCTAATTTGAAAAATAACTCAAACTTGAATGATATGAGGTATATTCCAATTGGTTATTGATCAATTCTAGAGGGTCCAGACAATGAACATAAGAAATCTCAAGATCATAATGAAAAGATATAAGACGCATGTAATAGTTGCGGACGCTAAAACGCAGGGGGTTGGACGGCCGCGGCAGCGGGCAGCGACAGATGTTAGATCACAGTAAAAACTCGCGCGCCAGCCGACTATTTCGGCGCGCTGCCTTGACCCGAATCGAGTGTTTCGACAGAGCGGCCTCGTACACCGGGCCTTTCTATTTTTTAGGCATTACCTGTCGTATTATTACGACAGTTCTACCAGTGCCGCCATCTTGGAAGGATTTTGGTGCGCAGGCGCTTCAAGCACACCTCCGTGGCGCAAAAACCGGTTTCGGTGCGTAAAATCATGTTACAAAAGTATGCGCATAATAGCTTCTATCATGACGACGTTCATAACCGCATTTGTATGACACTTTGTATGAGTCAAACAGAGCGTGTTAAGTTAAAAAGATGGATCTCCTGGACATGCTGCAGCGGTCTGGCGAGGTTCTTCTCTTCAACTATATAAAAATCTAATCGGATTCTGACTGGTGCTAAATTCTACTATGTATTGATGAGATCTTGACACAGTTCGGCGGATCATCGCGGGTGATTTATCTAGGTTGTGTAACGATCACCGCTGCCGCTATCTCGGCGCGCGATCGAGTGCGTGCGGGCGTTCGGATGCGATCGGCCAGTTCCGCCGGTACTCGGACGGGAGGGGACGACAGGGGAGGAGAGGGGCACTGCCAGCCTTGACCAAGTTTCACCGAGTCGTCGGTACAAGGAGCGATCCCCACCTCTTCCCGTCCTTTCGGTACATACTACTTTTTATCTCGTTGACACGATTACTTCATTTGACGGCCCTGCCTGACGCGTATGCCAAGGTCGAAACTTTGGTAGAGACAGGTATGAAGTTAGATTTTTGTAGGGGGCTAAAGGTGTCTTCGTTTCTGACCAAAACGTTCCCGCATCCAGATAATACTACCGAGACAATAATATGATGCATTTCCATGACCTCGTTCCCAAGGTCGACCTTGACCCATCTACAACTGGGGCAGTTCTACAAATAACTTCAGAATCCGAGGTGAACTCAGACGTATGTATCTATTTCTGCACACCGGCTGTTTGTCACAGCGACATATGTATTTGATTTGTAAAAATGACCTTGACCTTGATCTAGTTTAGTAGTGTTATAAACAACTGACCTCGTTTACCGCATTATCGGCTGCTATACGCTATGTGCTCATTATATTTTAACATTAGATACTTAAATCGACGCATTGAAGTTTGTTTGTGCATATGCGAGTCATTCTTGATCGCTACTGATCTTTTTAAATTTTTTTTTCAAGCCCCGCCTATCTTGTCACAACCGCGCCTTCCTTCATGAAATCAGTTCGCAATGGGCCCGTTTCGCTAATTTCCGTAAAGATTTTGCACCACAATTAAAGCAAAAAGAAGCAATTGTGATAACATTGATAAAAAATTGTCATGCCTTTTTCGAGCTGTTAAAGATAGAGTGTCAGGACTTGTCGATAACCTCATTTAGCCTAAGATATTTATTGATAGTATTAAACATTTGTATAACAAAAGAAAAGAATTTGATTTGTTATCAGCTTAATCTGAGTTTGATTTGTTATCAAGCTTCGTCCTGTTTATGATAGGCTGAGTTAGCTTTGTTTTGCTAGGTGTGTGAGATCTACTGCAGACTGCCAAATCTCGAAATCTATGCACTGGTGAACTAAGGTGGCCAGGATTTAAGTATACAATTTAAAATACCATCACGTATTAAATAAATCTTCAAAAATAGGAGTTAGTTACCTTACTAAGAGAGTCAAGCCCACCTGCACTAAAGTCAGCTTAGTCAGAGCTTAAAGAGAGACATTCTAATAAAGTCAACCCTAAATGTCAAAAGAGAAACTTTGGACGGCTGCTTATGTTAGTAGCAAAAACGAATCATCTTCAAGGCTTAGAGGCATGTAGAGACTCAATAATATCTGCCAATCAGATAATTGGCAGGTGTTATTCTGATCTGCAATGTAGCAGACCAGAAGAAGAAGGTACGAGTGAATATATCGATGGCCCAGTACAGACACGTCTAGCTAAGAACACGAGGATAAGGCTAGGCAGAGAGAGGCATAACGAGTATAGTCGTTAACGTTTGATTAACATGAACTAACTTAAAATCACCAATTACATTACAGTTCAACGCTATGTCGAGTACCTGAAAGATTGTGGACTTATCATCAAGTAATTATTATCGTGAAAGTTCATACATAAACTCACACCTTTTTCCCATGGGGGTAGGTAGAAACCACAGAACGCCATGGGCAAAGGCCTCCCCCATATCCATCCAGGTAAAAAAAATCAAATCAAGTAATTTTAAATTCAATCATTAAGTAACAGCAGCAAACGGAAACGCTGCAAGCCCAAAAAGCGATGGCGGGACGAACTCGACTCTTCCCACAAGGACTGGCGATTGAGTACTATAAGCGACCTAAACAAATGTCCTTTCTTTGGTATTGTTAGTCGTTTCTTTGAGCTCCTTGAGTTGATGAGTCGAGCTACACAATAACTGACAAATTCTGTACTGGCTTAATTATAGTTTGCATTCATATATATTTTTGATTTTTTTTATGTTAAAGAAGTACTCCCAATAAATAAGTTTTTAATTTTTGACTATTGTACATGTAATAGCTTTAGAACTATAGTTTAAAGAAATTCTATCAAATTTACTCTGAAACAGTGATTTCATAGACGACAGCAAACTAGTATCTCAGAATACCCTCATTTATTTTTTTAATAACGTTTAAGTCTTTCAGAAAGTCTATACAAAAATTTAGCCATCGCTTTTTACCAATTTAGAAGTAATTGATGTTTTTGTTGGTAGATAGGAAAAAATCGATTTAAAAAATAATTTCAAAATTGCGATGATGACCAAATTTGAACTATTTTTAACCGACTTCAAAAAAAGGAGGAGGTTCCCAATTCGGTTGTTTTTTTTTGTGTTTGTTACCTCATATCTCCGTCATTTATGATCGATTTGAAAAATTCGTCTTTTGTCTGAAAGGATATACTTCCCGATTGGTCCCATAGAAATTTTATCAAAATCGGTTTAGTAGTTTGGTTTTTAAATCAAAATATCTGGTAAAAATATGTTATCCAAGTAAAAGAAAATTTATTTTACTTCAATTATGGCGAAATTGATAGTTGATAAGGCTTTGTGTGTGATACGATAACTAAAAAGGGTATAGTAAAATAAAAACTTTTTTGCAAAACGTAACCGACTTCAAAAAAAAAAACAAAAAAGAAGATAAGTTTTTCAAACTTTGTCAGAAGAAGTGTAAGGAAAGATTAAAAAGCAAAATTAAAAAAAAAAACATTAGTGATTTAGAAGGTGAAGAAGAACGGTTAAATACTATATTAAAACTTTTTATTATCAAAATTAATTTCAAAATGCAAATCAAGGCAACACATATAATTATAATTTTGTAAATAACAATTCACAATGGCTTAATGCGGAATTACGTCTGCCGATTACTGCGCCAAAAACTTTACGACCAAATTGGTCCTATGGTGGATCAGCCCAAGCAAGGAGGGGGGGGGGGGCGTAACAATGACGGCAACACATCACGAAACTGTTTCAGCATAACAAATAATAGGACAGGACAAAAGAGTGTTGATACATTTTTCGACAATTCTAAGCACTTTATCAAGTTGTTATTACGTAGAAATTGAACAGTTTAAAAACTACTGTCTTGAAACCGCAAAGTTGGTAATAGAATTTATGGGATGGTACAGAATGAGTGTTACAGTACATAAAATGCTTATTCATAGAGCAGACATTTTTAAATCGTTACCATAACCTACAGGCCATTTTTCAGAGCATGTAGAAGAGGATGAGGTAGCAGGTCCTAAAACCTATAAAAACATAAGACTTATGACAAATACATATTACTACATATAAATAGATCCAGTAATATCTGCAAACAGAAAAACAAAAAAAGCACAAAAGTATAACTTTTTCGCCATTGATGTCCCGGAATTCTTAAAAGATACATCGATAAGGAATGATGATGTTGATAATAATGAGGGTGAATAACGAAATCGCCTACGATTAAAATTTAAATTGAAAGTTCCTAAATTCATTTTTATGGCATTTTCTTTTTTTTATAATTTATGATTTTAGTTTTTTTTATTATTTCATTATTGTGAATCAAATAATTATTTCCTTCCCGGAGGAAGTCGGTACCTAATGCTAAAGTCGTTATTCTTGCTTAAATAGTCAAGTATATCATATTATGTTAAATCCCTACTTGAAAAATCAACTTCATTTGTTAAATATTTTTGTCCATCTAAATCGTCACTTTTGCCGTATGTGCAGTCATCCATGAACTCTACAGTTTACTAGAAAATCTTGTATGATAGTGAAAAAACTTGTTGACTACAGAAGAACAGCCAAAATCTAACCTAAGATTATATTCTAGAATTTACAGGTAATATCACTTGATGTCCAAAAAGAAAAAGATTGTGATTAAAGAATTAAAAACAAATGAAAGCACTTAGGACCGTCCGTCTCTGGATAAAATGAATATTATGGCATCGAAGGCTGATCGTTTGGTAGGTAATCGTTTTCATGTTACAAGTTAATGTACAGTAAGCATCATGTTTTCCTGTTTGCGTAGCAATAAAACAAAATAAGTTTCTTCCTCTTTAAGAATTTCCGAAGCCATTGCGTAGCTATTTTGAGGTTCTTTCATGTACTTTAGATATACGAGTAAATACAACAGTCCACTTGTCGTATAATATCCAAACTTTATCAGAAAAAAATATTCACCATTGTACGATCTTACTTCATCAATGGTTAATGGTTCTACTGTAACTGTTACTATCGGCGTAGCTTTGGTATGCCATACAATCAATCGGGAGTATAGCATAATTATTACCGAATAAGGATTTATTCTGATAACTGCAACTAAATATTGTGGCCTCAAGTCAGTAAGGAACAACAGATTCATGCAATATTCACTCAAAATGTAAAGTGAATTTCACTAATATAAACTGCTGTTATAGTCGTTATAAACGAAAGCATAAAATCCTTTCGCGAAACGACCCGGTCTGCAATACGAAACTGATGGAATTGCACACAGCAATGCTTAAATCCGTTACGCTCGCCGTCTCTTTTGAACCCTTTACGAAACCCTGTAAGTCTGTCTTTATCGCTCGCTCAGTGGCGCGCTGGCTACAATAAAAACTGGTTGTTATTTTTAACTGCGAGTTGGGCGAACCGGCGACTTACTGAAAGCCCCTTTCCGTTCCAGGTTTAGTGTTAAGTATATATTTGCAGATTTCAATATCATAATTTGGCGGCAATTAAATAATGCAAACTAAAAGAAATCTTAAATTCACTGTGAGACAACGCGCATCCTAAAATGGGTCTTGGCATAACGAAAGTGAGCATTATTGTGATTAAATAGGGAGTGAAAGTTTGTAATTGAAACAAAAGTTTTAAAACAGTGTAGTCTATTAACCCGTAAAAATCATCATCGTCATCTGCCTAGCCTTTTTCCAACAGTGCTGAGGTCGGCTTCCAGTCTAACCGGATGCAGCTGATTACCAGTATTTTACTAGGACTGCCTATCTAAACTCTAAAATTCACTTGTTCAAATAGAAAACTAAAATTAGAGAACATCTCTTGCCGATAGACAGCTCGAAAAATGGACGGTGACAGGCAACAATTTTAGGGATTAATAGATAAAACGGATAATTGTTGAACTATCCAAATTGAAAGCCGACTCAAAAGTTCTATACAGTTGAGCGCTGGTTAGTCGCCAGGATCTACTATCTACCTGGGTGGGTACCTTTAATACGTATAGTCAGTACACAGCGAGAGCATATATGTAGAGTCAGGGGATTATGTGCTCACAAGTCAACACCAAAGCAATAAACAGAATACATAGCTATAAACTCAGAGCTCTTAGTACCCTCGGGTACTAACACAGCCACTCAATCTATAATTTTAATTGGTCTTTTTTAGCTTGACTTTTCGCCTTTTTTTTTTCTATATACAGTAGAATCCGTTTAATAAGACTCCGCCTATATTGACTTACCACTTAATATGAAGTAATTACACAGCGAAGTTTGGTTTTCATATAAAATTCTTTACAATAAAGTCGGATATAATGACTTCGCTTATTATGACCCATTTCATCCGGTTATAGTGACCGATATGATTCCTAATACTTTCGACAGTGTTCGGGAGGGTCCGCCCGACGACGTTGATGTCTAATGAAAAATTTAAAAATATTTTTTTTTTAAATTAATGATAATTTGACCATGGCGATGTCTTCTTTAAAAATTGGTATTAGAGACTGTTATTACTACAATACAAGGAAAAAACAAAAGCAGACAAAAATAATTGATTTCTTATGTAAAAAATGAAAAAATACTAATACTTTTTTTTTAAATAACCGACGAAACATTTCTGTGGGGTTCGGAATTATGTACTGAGTATGTGGTTTCCGTTTTCGCGTCGGTGTCCCTTCCACCCCGTATAATGTACTTACTTATTACGTACAATTTTGACATATTTTAATGCTGTGTATCTCTATTAAAATAAATACATACATATACCTAACAAAAACAGGAGGTTGTTTTTCTACAAAATGTTTTGTATGACGTCCGCTTAGTATGACGTGTTTGTCATTTCCCTTCGATATCATTATAAACGGAATCCACTGTAATCTAATAGAATGTATTATTCTTGTCTAAATAGATGCTTTTTCTTACAAGAAAAATTAAGATTTTAATGAGGATGCAAGATTAGTACCTAATCTGCAGCATCTAAGAATATTACTGGCGCAAAAACAAAGTAGGCTGGTTTGAGATAGCGCAGGAGAAGAGTACCTGTAAGGATATGGGGGAGGCCTTTGCCCAGCAGTGGGACATACATGTCTATTAAAAAAAAAAACAAAGTAAGCCAAAGCTTTCCCTTTCAGTCGGTTCTTGCCCATAATATTTTGCAATATTCAATTAAGCCGATTATAAATTATAATATGTTCTAAACTAGACCAGTTTGTACGTATATTTAATTAAAAAATATTAATGATGTAAATAGGCACACACACAGTGCAATGACTTACTGGAATGCAGTATCTTTACAAAAGTATACTATTTCTTCACTACAGAACTTGATAACTGAATGCCTTGAAGCAATAAACCTACATCCTGAAATCCTAACCTCAATTTAAACGCTATAAAATTTTATGAAAAAAAAAAATATTGAAGTAAATTAGTTTAGTTGCTGTAAATTAAGATTGATTACAAAGATGTCAGTCAGTTTCATGTACAAAGAATCGGAACAAACATAAATTGCTGGTATCGCGATTCGCGAGGAGCGCCGTTCGGAATTTGGAATTCAGCCAGAATCATAAAGAGCGGTCGACTCCGCGTGTGTTATGAGGCCACCGTCCTAAATTTCAAGCCCAAGTTATTATATTATATTGAATGCCAAACAATTACTTGCAGCAGTAAACTATGATGTAAGAATATCACACGGGTAAACATAACATCTATTAACTTTTGATTACTACCAGGCTATATCAAATAAAAAGTAATTAGAACAAAATATGCTAATCCTAAACCTTTATGTAAACATATTTTATATTTGAACACTAGGTATTATGAAATTGTAAGTACCGATTTAGGAAGAATCTCCGGATATTTCTTTCTTGACGAAGTTAATTATGGGTTGTAATTTTGTTTATTTTGTAAGGACTTCCGTCACAGGTTCTTTGATTTTTCTCTAACATTGAATATAATAGAGGTTTAATGTTTAAAGTTAGAGTCTAGCCATTGATATTACTCACAAATAGATGAGTTCCCTACTTAAAATCGAATGACGTGAGATCGAATAACACTTGCTCGAAAACGTTACTCGATAGTACTTGAAATCGATAAATTATGAGCGCGACAGTTAACTACCTCGATGCAACAAAATCTCGAATAACTATAAGCTCGAATCATTGGCAGCGCGAAGGCCCATTATCTTGAAACATAATTTTTCGATCGACCGATAATTTGAGCATTACTCACATGTAAAATAACAAGTCAAAAGTTATTTGTTGTTTAAAAGTAGGTACACACCTATTTAAACAGTTGTATTATTTTAATTATTTATTAGATTAGATGGTCGGTCGAGAAATGCTGCCGATGATTCGTGCTTATATTATTCGAGATCTTGATGCATCGAGGTAGTGAACCGTCGCGCTCATAATTTATCGATTTCAAGTACTATCGAGTTAACGTTTTCGAGCAAGTGATATGTGTTCGATTTCACGTCATTCGATTTCAAGAATAAATATGGGTCGTAAGGTTTGTAGAACACCTTACAAAGGCCGTAGTTACGATCGAATATTTTTAGACAACCATAAGTTTTATACCCAGCGTTTTCCCTAATATATTGGGGTCGGCAAATCGGCTTTCAGTCTAACCGGATGCAGCTGAATACCAGTATTTTACAAAATAAGGCAGACCGCTGTCTGAAAAACGAGTTTATCTAGAGCAGAGTAATACTGATAAAACCGAATACTTAGTAATATTCGGGCAACTGTGATAATCGCTTAGTATTAAAAAAAACGGGTTATTTTTATGAAATGGTGAAATTGGTAATGATCATTCTGAACAAAACATATAAGGGTTGCTTTTTAGGAAATGATGAAATCGATAGTTTCTAGTTTCGTCCAAATCGTATCGTATAAAGTATTGTCATGTCATTGATGTATAGCCGTCATAATGGCGTGTTGCCTCTGCGTACTAAAGCCGAATCCAAATGACTTGATTCAAATTTTCATTAAAATCCTGAACTTAAATGAGTAATCATATATTTAATGAATTATCTTTTTGTTTCAGCCGTGCGAGCTGACCGCATGCGGGGTGGCCGTAACAAGTTTGGTCCCATGTACAAACGAGATCGCGCCCGTAAACTACAGATGATGAGACAACGACAAATCGCAGTGCAGACATTGCGTGGCTCCCTAGGTGACAGCGGTCTGGTACTGGGCTTCGGTTCTCCTTACGCCGCAGTACCAGTCAAGCAAGAGATACAGATCCCACAAGTGTCGTCTCTCACGTCATCGCCAGAATCGTCACCCGGGCCGGCCCTGCTGGCTGCGCAGCCGCAGCCACCTCAGCCGCCGCCGCCGCCCGCCCACGACAAGTGGGAAGCACACTCGCCGCATTCGGCATCGCCGGACGCGTTCGCGTTTGACGCCCCAGCAACAGCAGCCGCCACGCCATCGAGCACCGAACCCACAAGCACTGAAACCCTACGAGTCTCACCCATGATACGCGAATTCGTACAAACTATTGATGATCGCGAGTGGCAGAATTCGCTATTTGGGCTCTTACAGAGTCAGACTTACAATCAGTGTGAGGTCGATCTCTTTGAGTTAATGTGCAAAGTATTGGACCAAAACTTATTTTCACAAGTGGATTGGGCGAGAAACACCGTGTTCTTTAAGTATTTAAAGGTGAATTTATAGCTAAGTATGAAAATCCTGTCCCAAATCCCTCAACCCTATCCTGGTGTACACCAAAATTGCTTGCGTATGCGACGCTATTGCGCTGCTGCATTGTCTATAATTCATTACAGTTGATTGTAACGCATTGCGAATGGTTATAGTGATTTGCGTACTAACAGATAGTGAATAGTTACGATGTGGTTGTGTGCGTGTAAGGGGCGCGTGTGACGCAGCGGGCGACGCGGTGCCTCTCGCAATCAATACGCCGCGCCGCCCGCGCCGCGCCACACCAACTGGGTCAAGTTCCCACGACGAGCGTGCCGCCTGCCACTGCCACACTTCAATTCCATTTACTTACTAAATAAACTTAACATTTTTTATTTAAACTTAACTTTAATGAGGAACAAAAATAAGTAATTGAGTTGCCGGGTGAAAGAACCAAAATTATAAATACAAAGTTACTAATGAAAATATTTTCCTCGAAAACTGTGATTATCAGAATATTTCAGTTAACTGCCGATAAGTACAATGCAGATGTGGTTGTTGCGATAACAACAAAAAAGGAATGTTAAAACCGCGCGGTGCTTAATAACGCGTCTCGAGCGGGAGTTCAATCAATCAGCAGGAGTCAATCGGTGAGGAGCGGGAGCAAGCCGGTCGGTGGTGGCGGCGGCGGCCGCCGCGCCGTGGTCGTCGTACGCTTACGCAAGAGCCGCAGTCGGTCATGTGGGCGAGCGACGTTGCCACTCTGTGCTCATCGCTTCGTCTCACTCCCTCCCATAGACAGCCTCCACTTCACAACTAGCAATTTTTGTTTGTGCTAAAATGACGCGACGTATTTACGACCCATTCTCGGAATTAGGACGATGGTGAACGAAGATATATTTCACTGTACATAGACTTTTTACGGAAATCCTAGCATTTTATAATGACACCTTTTATTACACAATTTATTAGAAAAAAGGTCACCACAAAGCTCATTTATATTTTTGGCTTCATGTAACAGCCACATTATGTTGAGCACACGCGATTCTGTAAGTGCGATAAAGCGCTAAGGGCGCATGTACGGGTGGGAGAGATGTTGATGACCTAAACTTTCCCCAGACGGATGTGATGTAACGGTGCGGGCACGCGGGGCGGCAACGCTGCACTTTCGCCGCCGCACTTGACACACTGCCCGTGGCCGAGTTGCCGCGAGAAAGCACTTTTTACCTCGACGCGTAACCGCCGGTAACAGAGACGTAACAAGTTCTGTGGCCTTTCTTCGCTTTCTCTTATGTAATACTAATTGCGATTAGTCACATAACAGCGCGATGAACTTGAGCTGCCGCGTATTTCCATAGTGATATCGAACTCGAAGATATTTTTAGGTTATCGGTTTAGTGTCATATCTATTTGAATATTAAAAATAGTATGCATGGTTTACCATACTTAATACGGTTACGAGGCTTCAATGAAGTAACAAAACTGAATTGTTTTTTTTTTATAATTAGATTTATGATCATAGGTAATAATATTTTTAAATAGTTCCCTTTAAAATAATTTAGTGGAGCCAACAACTTGTAAAAATACGATTAGCCTTTCTCTTTCATTACGATTCGATCTTCTGCGATCTAGACATTAGCCAAGTCCTAGTTTCGAAACTGTCAATAACAATAACTAGTATACCTCACCGGGTACATGTTCGACATTTTATTTCTTGTGAAACATTTTAGTGTAACCAAACTAAAACTATTTTTAGCTCACTATTTCACAAAGAAAGTTATAAAAAACACCGGTGTTATAATTCTGTTTAAAACAATTTCGTAGAATAAGATTCAAAATTTATTTTGTTATTTATGTCAGTTAAAAATAAACTATAAAAATCAAAAATTGTCGTGTAAAATCCTATTTGTACACTTACTACCAAACTCTGGAAGCACTCTAAGTAACTGGGTGTAATTTTAGCAGTTGTATAATGGAATGAAATCTTACAAGTGCTCTACTCACTATAAAAAAGTAGATCTACATAACGTGAAATAGTTTAGATATACATAGAATAGGTTTAGACATAGTATGAGTATTATACGAATTTATCTCTAACTATAATCCGTAGATCCAATAAGTCACCCGACATTGGTATCTAAAGTTTTGGGCACGCGGCAATTCAAGACGACTTTGACCTACTTCGCGCACTACCGATTACCAACAACTCGGTTCAAGATGGCCGCCCAACCAAGGGAGTGTTTGTTGTACTAGATCCGAAACGGCTAAATGACTCACTGCCACTCTTCGCAATACTCTGCTTTACAGCAATGAAAATAGAATCGTTTATTTAAAACACAATCGTCCACTGAGATAGATGGCGCATTGTGCCGTATTCTTAGGGTTCATAAAATTTTGAAGCAAGTGTTTGAACAAAGGTACATTTTACTTTGCAAATACGCCAAAAAGAAAAACGATATTATGTGACGAGTATGAACGTTGTACTCATTAAAATCGTTAATTTCATAATTAAATTATAGTTAATGTCAATGCCATTATTTCACCGAAATAAATAAAGTTTTATTCAGTGCTAGTTGAATTTCATCGTTCCGATCTCGATCCATCGCGTTGAGCAAGCAGCATGCGGTGTGGCAATGCCTTCGAGACCTAAAATTCAGTTGTAACATTTCGTAAACGGCAAATTTAACGCGCTCGAGCTCCGCCCCGTGTTTGCAACTCAATAAAATGTAGGTCACAGAGCGACGTCGTCGGTTGCGACTGTCAGATAATATTCTGATTACACGCGACACCTGAATTAGTTAAATACTAGGAATGACGCGGTAAAAAAAGCAAAACATAAGTTCCTTATCGTTATAATATGTAATAAAAAAGCGGCATGCAAAAGTAGAGTTTAAAACATAAACCAAAGAAAAAGTAGAAGCATCTACTACTCCTAAAAATGGTACCACCGACACATCGTAACTACTATCTGCGTCCAATTTTTGCCGTCACTAATATTGTATACTACAAAGAAATTATGTTTTCATAACAGTATTTTTTATTGTAATATAGGAGCAGTCACTAATATTGATCTTTAAACAATGCTCAGCGAAAAACTAACCATATTAAAGCGAATAATTAGGACTGCTTCCATATTATTATTTGCAGTGTTTACTTTATACACTTGGTAAAAGTTGAAAATATTCTACCTCTGTAATATATCATTAGTGACGACAAACATCTCGAGACCTACATCGCAAACGATTGCGAAGAGTTGGTTATTTCGCCCTGCATGTGTAGCAATGCTGTTTTGATTTGTTGCAGGTTGATGATCAGATGAAGCTGTTGCAGCATTCATGGTCCGACATGTTGGTGTTAGATCATCTGCATCAGAGGATGCACAATGGCTTGCCGGACGAGACTACTCTTCACAACGGCCAGAAGTTCGACCTTCTTTGCCTGGGACTCCTAGGCGTCCCCTCGTTGGCTGATCACTTCAACGAGCTCCAGAACAAACTAGCAGAGCTCAAATTCGATGTCCCAGACTACATATGCGTCAAATTTTTGCTTCTATTAAACCCTGGTTAGTATTTAGTTAATATAATATCTTTTATTTAGTTTAATTTTTATTTTATTGTCTATCTTAAATCTTTACGGATGCCCCTAATGCGAATGATTTGTTAAGTGTTTTTGTTTTGTTTTATGTAATTCTTGTTTATACGAAGTCCGTAAGTTTGTGTAATAGCACGATTTCGTGCATCAATCACTACACAATGTTGTTTTTTTTTACTTGAAGGGTTTTCTTGACGTTTCAGAAGTGAGAGGCATCGTAAATGTGAAGTGCGTCCGAGATGGTTATCAAACAGTTCAAGCTGCACTACTTGACTACACGCTGTCCTGTTATCCTACGATACAGGTTAGTAGACCAGTTTCATGGATTAGAAGACACTAATTCGACTACTGCATAGCCCTGTCGATAAAATCATCACAGTTTCCGAACGCCATGTCTTCATATTATGTTATTATCTACATCAACCCAAACTAGACTGCTAAAGGCTAACAAGACACTTCGACCTTCTGTAGTTTCCATTTTTAACCGACTTCTAAAAAAGGAGGTGGTTCTCAATTCGGTTGTATGTTTTTTTTTTTTTTTTTTTTTTTTTGTGTTTGTTACCTCATATCTCCGTCATTTATGAACCGATTTGAAAAATTCTTGTTTTATCTGAATGGATCTACTTCCCGATTGGTCCCATAGAAATTTCATCAAAATCGGTTCAGCAGTTTGGTTTTGAAATCAAAATAGCTGGAAATTTTTGTGTTTGTTACCTCATATCTTCGTCATTTATGAACCGATTTGAAAAATTCTTCTTTTATCTGAATGGATCTACTTCCCGATTGGTTCCATAGAAATTTCATCGAAATCGGTTCAGTAGTTTGGTTTTGAAATCAAAATAGCTGGAAACAATATGTCATCCAAGTAAAAGAAATTGCGAAATTGATACTTGACAAGGATTTGTGTATGATGGAATTTGAACTAAAAAGGGTAAAATAAAAACTTTTTTGCAAAAAAAAACCGACTTCCAAAAAAAACACTAAAAAAGTGGGAAATAACTTTACTTTCGGAAGTCGGTGGCAAAAAAGTCAATGAAACAAACAATAGTCACCGACTTCCGAAAGTAAAGTTATTTCCCACTTTTTTAGTGTTTTTTTTGGAAGTCGGTTTTTTTTTGCAAAAAAGTTTTTTCTAACTCTTAAATCAAAAAACCTAACCGAATGACTCGAGTCATTAGATTTTACGCACTTTAGGCGCTAAATTGGAAATTCACCATCAAGCTAATTTCTATTAAACAGGGAAGAATTTATCTTCAAACATACGGTCCCCTATTAAGTATAATATCCTAATATTTCAGGACAAATTCGGCAAACTAGTAATGGTTGTACCTGAGATCCACGCTCTAGCGGCTCGAGGAGAGGAGCACCTATACCAGCGGCACTGTGCCGGCCAAGCGCCCACACAGACCCTTCTCATGGAGATGCTGCACGCGAAGCGCAAGTGAGTCTCTCATTCAATCGCTGACATACATTGTGTTCGTCCAAATTCATCGTACAGGGACGTGGTCTTTTTCGTTTACAATTTCTATCTCTGAACCAAATACTTCCTTAATGACCTTAATGTGCAGTTTCGTTTTGGCCTTCATTTTCTATCAATCAAGTTATTCCGGGTATATTTTCAATATATTTCCAAATGGGGACCATTATCATTAAGGCAGTTTCCTCTAGTTAGCAGATGAGAAATGCAACATATATCTCGTTCTAGGCCGAACGGAGGTGAAATGGTTAACCGGAATGCCGAGCACACGTCGACACTTGACCGATTGTATGTTATTCTATATCATATCATACTTTAATATATTTATATACCATACATATGCATTAAACTAGTGCCTCATAGAAGGATCAGCTAATAATGTTGGTAACTGCTTTATCTTGAAAATATCGAGTCTCTATGTGCTCTACTTAAATACAAAAAGATAAGGTTTGCCACAAAGGTTCTAAAATAAATTAAAAGCATTTTAAAATCACGTGCACATTGTTCAATTGGTTACTCGTACAATATAATTACTACCATAAAAAACTTTGTGACCATAACCTCTATCACCTAAAAATATATACCAATAAACAAAAAAAATAAACCTAAACCAAAAAAAAAAGAAAACTTAAAATTACAATGGTTATTTTAGTCATGACTGCACATTAAATTGTACTATGCAACCAAATTTAGTAAATGTTCACCAAATTTAGTAAATGATAACCAAATTTTAATGAGTAAATTATTGCGCTATTTCTACCTAAATATAAGGAACTAAATACACATGGGATGCGAAGCGAGCTCGGGACTTGAGGCACCCCGACTCGGACAGGTTGGGTTAGAAGGAGATAGCGGGGCTCCGTCGACCGGGTTGCGCAGGGTGCGCCTAATAATATGTAGAAGCTGTCATATGTAGAATTTGTCAAAATTAGACATATGATGTCAAAAGTAGAATCTGTCAAATATAGACTAAACGAAAATTATCTAAATTTGTACGAGTTGTTTAAGAATTAATTCTTAACCTTTTTAACTAAACGCGAAATATAAAATAGCTATTTAGTTAGAAGCGGTTAATAATATTAGAGTCATAAAAAGCTCAGACTTTAGTAATGATTTTACAATATCATAGTGTCAAACTTTAGGGGTTTATATACTATTTTTAGGTATGTAATGATTTATCTAGAAGATGTTACATATTTCAATATCATTTTATATTAAAATACTGTTAAATTTTTGGTGGTAATTTTTGGATTAGACAGTCATAATTTGGAGTTGATTTCTTTAAGTAGGATCACAAGTTGTAAAATTTCTGGTTCTAATTTCACGATAAAATAGTTATTTAATTTTGGTGATAATTTCCTATTTTTGGCAATATAAAGTGATTTTTGCCGTTACATTTTACTAGAGCTGGTGGTTCGTTAAACATAAGCCCCTATATAATTGTACAAGAGGTGGTTTGGCTTCCTCGTCAAAATTCAGGAGGTTGTCATATGAGACGTAAATAATCAATTTAAATTACGGTACCTGGTCAATAATAACAAACGCTACTTTTTTTAGTTGTTTAAATTTGACATTTCAGAATGAAGCCCTTCTCAAAAAAGGAGAATCACCCGCAGACGTTTATCGAATAAACGTCTGCGTTTGTTTTTGTCAAAGCGGTTATAGGGCTAGTATAAGAGGGGCAGCGCTTTAATACGGGTGGAAGTACACTTACCGATTTCACATATTAAGAAAAAAATTAAAAATGACCTACCCATTTTATTATTGATTCGGGTCGAGAATCATTAGCATAGTTACCTCCTTGAATTTGACGAGGATGCAAAGCAACAGCCTGCATGTTTATTGTGAATAACTATTTCCATGATTAAGTACACACACCTAAGCGTAAAAAGACATATGACCCGAAGTTATTTTGCGTCAATACAAATAATATTACATAGACCACTAAAAGGCCGAGAATTTTAAACAAATTGGACGTGGTAAAATCAATCGAACAAAACGTAGCCATTGTATTGAACTTGCTGATTGAGACTCTATATTATACTATTGTTTTTTTAATCCTCGCAGACTTAAACTGACGGAAACCGAAGAAACTGGTATCGAAAGACGTGTTACCGAGTTCCAACAATATTGGCTATTACAGTAATCAATATCTTGTATATATCAATTTTTGGATTAGAGTTGCCAATATTGAAAAGAAAGTCATTATTTTAATACGTTGACAATCTTACCTAAATTAAAATAATAACATGAATGTTATACCTGTTTGGCAACTCTGCTCCACTATTTATATTTGCACCACGCTTGTATAGCTCATCTGGTCATCACAATATTATATAATAAGTATAGTAATATGTATGTATAATCATGGTAGATAGTCATAGATTTTATAATTACCTACATAGTTTTCTTTAAGAATGCATATTTACATATAATATTATTAATTCAGCGGACATTATCATTTATTAAAATTGTATGGTTATAGTAACATTAAAAGAAAACATAGGCTGGAAGAGTACGTATGAAGTAGCTAACACCACTAATCTAATAAAGCACTAGGTACATAATGGTTTTATTAAATTAGCAGGATATACATAATAACATTCTTGTTCATTCTAGTCTTAGCAAATTTGGTTGTTGCTGGCGCTACAATAGTCGTAATTTAGTCATTTAGAGTAGTTAGAATACAGTAATTGGTTTATATATTTTTTCTTCTTATATCTTAATTGGTAGTCTTACCAAGGAGTACCGTATTACCCAGTACTAACTGGGTTGTGGAGGTCAGATACACAGTCCTGAGACTGGAAGCCGACCCCAATAAAGTTCGGAAAAAGGCTAGGCAGATGATGATATTTTAACTAGTAGTTAAAATATCTTTAATTAATTGGGACTTAAACTTTTTGGAGAGCGACTCATTCTGGAAAATAGTTTTCAGTTCATAGTCAACAATTATGATGTCACGAACAATCCAACAAATGCTTCAAGTGTCCAAAATACAAAACGAACCACAAGATTTTTTTTTTAATTTTCAATACTACTCTTTTTGGAGGAAACTTTAACTTGGTTGTCTAATATATCTACTCGTAGATACATAAAGCCTCTTCATAAGAACAATTTGGAAATTTAATTCAGTCTTACGTCTCTTTCTGCCACTTATAAAATCTGTCAACAACCACTTACGAGTGAAGCTTATTTGCTCGAATTCGAAGACACCCAATTATGATGGCCAAACACGAATAATGAAGCATTCTATAACTGTATATTTTAAACTACTGTTTCAATCTGCCTTGCGCATCTAATAATAGTGACAAAGGAAAATTATAAAATAAATATAGACAGAGTAGAGAAACAAAGAAATTATAGTTTTAATAGAAGGTGCCACTAACTTGATTGGGAACACTAATAATTATATAATCAATATTCTTTATCTCCTAGCTTCTATAAAACTGTACCTAATCTAGCCAGTTATATAATATTATGCCAGTATGCCATCTCGTGAAAATTATCGTGTGAATATTATAAACAGTCTAAACTATCAAAAAATTACACTGTTTGATTTACAAACCTAGTTTAAATTGATTAGTTCTATCGTGGCCGTGCACCTAATTCTAATATTGTGCTGATAAAATAGGTGAATCAAAATGAGGATGGTCTCTTATCAGACAATCTGAAATAAAAGACCATACAAGCTCAAAAAAAGTTATAACAATCTAGATATTCTAAGTTGTAAACAACGGATGATATCTTATAATTATCGAATAGTTTCAAAAGGGTTTTACGTGGGGTATTTCAAGCCTCGTAAAGCGTTGTAGTAGAGATGTGTCACTATAAGAAATTGCTCTGTGTGTATCAGGTGCGGATTCCTGCCTAGCGACGCGATTGAGCACCAATCGCCTATATAGAGTAAGCATCCTCGTAATAAACGAACACATCGAGACCATCCTCGCACTTACTACTTGCACATTTCAAATAATATTATTGTACTTTATGATTTTCTGGCACTTTTTTCACTGCAAGTTATTATCATTTTACTTTTAGTCTATTGTATGGGTAACAGGCACTATCACTTTAATACCAACAACAAACAAAATAATTATATTTTTTTATGATGTTCATTACGCGAATTGGCATACTTGTAAAAACAAATATGATGAAATTATCTCGGTTATACGCGAATTCTTGTCAGGTTTCGAAAGAACTGGTTGGCAAAAGTACATGATTGTGTTCAATGTGCGTGCGATTATGTTTGGGCGGCAATACATAATGAGATTTACATTACTTCACTATTCGAAGTGCGTATTGATTAACGTGTTTATGTCATACACAAGAACTGACGTCGACACTGACCGTCCAGGTTACATAATCAAGTAGCGGGTGCTAGTGTTGCTACAGACACTACTAGGATACGTTGACTAATAATTGGCGGGTCTTGAAATCATGCAAAGTACCACCGCGGGCTTTATTGCGTTTGTAATGTTAACCGATTTCATACCGTTCATAACTTCAAAACTTATGTATTTTTAGTAATAATGAAAGCACAGTTACGTTATAATTGTATTACATTTTACTAAAATTCTATCTCAAATGACATTGATTGCATTAATTATTAAATTTAAATTCTAAGTAACGTGACGAGAATACAAATCGCACGCGCATTTCATAATACCTATTTACAAAAATAAAATAATAGCACATCGACGACACAGGGTGAGTTTTTCATGTAGTATTTCAAGGTGAAATCCGTTAATAGAAAATTAACACTACATATTTTTAGTTTTCAAATTACAATTGCTTTAATGAAACAGTATAATAATAAAATATTTTTAAAAAATAATACCTGTGTAGAGGATTTCAAAACATTATTTTAAAAGACAAAGGCAATCGCCATCTTTTTAAATGTTCAGTTGTTTCAAACATGTTATAAACACGCGAAAATTTATGTATGCTGTGGCATACTAGAAAACTTTAAGCTTTGATCTATTTCGCTTCGGATTGCGGCCTGAAGTGTTATCTCATAAACTCATATGTGCACATGATTCCAGACAAACAAAAATAGCATTTATTATTTTTCTTTTTTCACTAATATTGCCTTCCCACTTTTAATTTTGTATTATTATTTAAATTAATTCTATCTGAGTTTGGGTTTTAGTTATATGATTTGTTTGGCTTTAAGAACTTACTGAGAATGTCGAGCCTTGATGTATGCTGCACCGGATTTATTCAGGACCTACATGCATAAACGCATTATTGAATTTAAAAATGTGTACGGACATCACGACTCGGTGACTTGGGTTTCCTTTTGGGTCGGTGTATGTTAATGTTCTTATGTGACACAGTTTATAATGCAGGACCATTTCCGTTTCCAGATCTTGAAGTGTCAGTGAAGAGAAACAGACCACAAATGCGCCAAGCGCTCCCGACACCACATCAGATAAAATATGCAACAAACTTTACTTATTAGTTAGTTTTAGTTTATAACTTGGTGTGTGATTATCAAAATGTAAGTTATTGCGCCGAGCGCCGGCCGGCGGTGCCGCGCGTGCCTAGTCCGATACAGATAAAACAAATATTTATCTACCTATTGTCTGTAAAATAATATACAAATATTATACACCAGTCTTGTGTAGCTATGGTTAATTTATTTAGCAATCTATATCGTGTTACTTCAAAATTGAGTAAGTACATTATATAACTAGGTTCTCTTTAACTCCGGTGCGTAAGTAAAGGGAAATATTACAATACATATTTTAGGAAAGTGTCTGTGATTATAAACGAAGAAATTTGATGAAAACCGTTTTTAATGTTAGTTGAAATGATCATTATGTGTAATATTATTATAAATGTTAGTTGTATTCAGTACCATACGTACATACAATATATTGTGGTCGCGCAACGCAACTGGCGATGCCCGAATTTTATTTCTTTGACGTTACTTATTAAATTTACGGATTATCTTCTTTTTAAGACTATAAAGCACTTTACAATTGAATGTATATTAAATTGTCTTCACTGATATCTTATACGTTGTGTTCTATAGCTTGTATATGTCGCGCCGAGTGATTGTTGACGGAGTGAGAATGTTGCAGTGAGCGACTACTTTAAGTATAGATATTGGGCTTGATTGAGATATGAAAGAATTTTTATCGAATGTTGACATTGGTCTATGTGTATTATATAATGTAAAAATGAATCATTAATCGCAAATTAAATCAATTTTAAAAATTTACAGTTGTTTCTTAAAAATATTTATCTGAATGTTGTATAAAATTATTCAAGTATTGTTTTTATTGGCCATACCAGTACAAATTCAAATTATAATCCTTGTAAATAACATAAACACATTTACAGTGATGTGTCCTACTTATGATTGTGTAATTATGTAAAATATTTCTCAACATACGTGCAAGAAGCCTTAAAAATCATAGATTTTTAAAAATATATGGGTACTAGCGTCTATCGGCTAATGGCCGAAGAAGGCGATGTATTTTTATATAAAACATATTGTTCTTTATTAACATATATAATATGTTAACTGAAAGTACATGATTTCGTATTTTTCTAACAAATAATATAGTAGCGTACGTAATCAAGTGTAAAGATCTACTTTTAAAGTGGAAGTGATTATACATAATATTGAATATAAAGTGTTATCAAATATGTATGTAAAGCTGTCATAACGACGTTACAAATTTAATTTGAGAACGTTTTCTTTTTACTACGGTGTCAATTTGTTAAAGAATACTGCCCACTAGACCACTGTTTGTTTGTTTCGACATCTAAGGTGATGGATGCAAGTGTAGTCCGCAGAGCTTGGGAGACCGAGCGCTAGGCGCTAAACACTTGTACCTCTTCGTAATGTAACGAATCATTTAATTAATTAGAAATTGTGATTTGACGGTTTGTGTTTTAAGTGAACGTTTGTAATTCAAAATTTTGTTTAACTTAATATCAATGCACCAAGTGCGAATGTTTAGGTAGTAGGTTGCGTCAACGAGTAGATTATGGTTCTAAATTACGATGGTTTATTCAGTTTGGCTTAGCTTTGTTTTTATATAAGCTCTCATATGTACAAAAAAACCATGGCACCGTATTTTATATACGAAACCGTCCAGTGAACACTCAGGATAACACTGTAATTTTATTATCATGATATTGTGTTACAAATTCACGAATTAAACTTTCTATAGATAGACATGATACTAGTTGGAATGCAAATATTCAATAGATACAGAGCGTAGTACCTGTATAGATCAATAAACAATCAACTTTAACAAAAAGTTCCTTAAAAAAACGTTGTTGTGGTACAATTTTTAAAATATACACAAATCTTGAATTTCTTGAATGTGCACTGTTGAAAGTTTTATAAACATTTATTTACGACTGTAACAGTTTTAAGTTATTTGCCGTGTTTAATAACAGCATATTTAATACATTTTCATTGTAACATTTCGTCTACACTTTTTTAATCAACGACCACATATTTTTATGTAAATAGTTAGAACCGTTATATCAAAGCTTCAGATATGTGTACGTCTTGTTATAAGTTTAATGATAAAATAGGTACATAAAGAAGCTCCGATATAGGAAGAAACTGTTTGGAATAAGCACGTACTGATTGTAATATTCATTTCATTCATAAAAATAAATGTTTTCATTCAGTGATTTTAGATACTTTTATGAGCACTTTTTCCTGTGATCGTTCTCGATATCGTCCTTAATCCAGAGTGTTCTTCGCTAACGTCACTTCGATTCTACATCGCAAACGATGAATCGAAAAGAATTGAAGTTACTCGCAGCTTCTCAAGTTTAGGCGCTTTATCGAAGGCAAAGCTGATCTGTGATGGTATGACATAGTTAAGTAAATTAGACGGCGTGGGTCATTATGTCGCATGGCACCGCGCAGAGCGATTGCGACCAATTTTAAACAAAACACCCGTTTGTCCAGTGCAGCTTTAAAATAGACCTCGTTCATCGACTAAGTTCATGATTGGAGTCGGTGAACTAAGAATCTTACTTAATACTATCGTTGTTAGAAACAAAACATTAGCACCACTAGCTCGGAAGCCGTTTATATCTCAATGTCCGACTCCTTTAATTAGATCTGTGAATTTTTTACCAAACATGTTACCATTTTAAATATTATATTTTATCATCAGTCACATGGATATTTTTGCTTAGATATACAGTATTATTTGATAGATATTATTATTCAAGCAACATTCACGTTTCTAATTTAAGGAGTCTCATCTTATTGCCTCGGGGCAAATAGCTACGTGCATACATTTAATAACAAATAACATTTTATGTATTTATATATCCTGGGGCTTATTTGCATTAGGCAGTGCGTGTGAATTGCCAATGAATGTCAAATGTGTCAACATAGGTCCATCATTAAAAGTTTTCTGTTAATTGAATATAATGAATGAACAATTCAATTCAATAAATCTTATTAATTGCACTGAAGTAAGTAAATCGTTTGCACTTCGAAAATTAAATGAGCACAGTTCGTTGTAAACGCACACTTGCCCGCGCTGAAAGAAACGTTCTAAAATTCGTATAAACTTGTCTATTTTGTCCGATTCGGCACAGATAAGTGTGCGAAGTTTGATGCAAGTAATTAAAAAATTCCATTATTTCGGCTTCTTCGCTTCCTTCGGCACTGATAAGTGTGCGTTTACCATAAATAGTATTATCATCCATAATATGTATTTATGTATAAGTCAACTGATTCATTATATCGTTCTAATGTTACAGCATAAAATATTGTATTTATCAAATATTATACTATGACGTATTCTAATAAGTTATCAAGTGTATGCATAGCGACGTAGTCACCCGACGTCAGTAAGTGGCGACTAAGCGCAAAGTTACGAGAGAAATGTGGCCGCTGGGGTCGACCTGTTCCAGAATAGCGATCGTCCAACGCGAACTCACTCGAACTGCCCCAACGCGCTTCTTTTAAGTACAATTCTTGAACATGAACAAAGGCTACATTCTCTTGACAATAAACGGTTCAACATTAAGGTGCCAGTGTTCATTAATAGTTTTTTGTTAGTCGGTTAATTTGCTATCTTTTGTCATTCGCTTCATTTGATTTAATCAACTATAATTTTATCCTTTGAATATTTAATAGATTTGAATATATAAAATCTATAAAAATCTAAACCTACTATTTACGTCTAAGTTTAGGTTGTAATATACAACGTTAAGTTGTATCTTAGCGTACGTTCTGTAAGTAATATCTATATTTATGACTTAAAATTATAAGTATTTTAATGTTAAGGTACACGATGAGTGTTCTATGTAAATGTAAATTTTGAGTTCAACTAGATTTGTAAGTGATAGATAGTAACAAACTACGCAACGGGATCATCGCGTCCCGCGTGACCGCGTCGCCGCGGCGTGTGGCGGGGCAGCGGGGCGCGGTGCTCGTCCGAGGCGGGCACTGTTACTTCGCTCAGATTCGCTCGCGCAGCGTAACGTATCGTACCCGGTGTACGGTGTACAGACAGTAGCGCGGTCGGTTCACTCGCATCTAATCGTTTCATCATCACGTGCTTTGCTTGATAATAACTATGTTAGGTGATCGGTTGCCGATGACTATGTACGCGTCGCACACATTCCAAAATATCGCTAACGTAACGCTAAATGACGCGCATAGACAAAGCGTTGCAATTTGTAATTTTACCACTTTGTTGTTCATTAACGATAAGTTAGGATTAATCTCAGTCGATGTTGTTTAACTTTAGTCTGTGTATAGTATTCTCGTGGTTAAGTTTATGTGAGGATGTGAATTTGAGCGAATCGACAGGCCTCAACCTGAAGGGTTCATACTAGTTGTAAATCTTAGGTACCTAAGCGATAATTTCTGTTGCACCTAACTTTGTTTCGCGCGCCGTGTTAGTTCTACTTTATCAATTGTACATATAGATAGGGCGAGGTATACAGTTTTCATTCGTCTTAAATGGTTATTGTTGTATCTGAAAAAATGGGGCTGGCAAATACCAATGCAATGCAATTGCAAATGCAAATTAAAATAAAATCTTAAACTGATACCATCTTAGATGTATGGCTATTTATGTGTTACTGTTATAGTAAGTGGTGAGGTCAGGAGTTGAGTGCGGGGTTAGCGAAACGGCTGAGTTGTTAGCTTAAGTTTGTAGAAGTATACCAGTACCTTGTTCCGGTCACGCACAACGAGCCCGGTCCCGGACAGGCGAGTGGAACACGACCCTCGCTTCTCGCTCCAGTGACCGCTGTTATATTTATCATGTTATTACAAATAATAACATAAGTACATCCGATAATGTTCAGCCACGAAGGCTTATTGTGAGGCTGCTCCTATTTTAACTGAACGAGTGTTCGCATCTTAACTTAGCTCTATTTAAACGTCACACGTTTAAACACCACATCACTGCTAACATCACTTATTGTTAGAAATAATGTTTCATATAATCGATGTAACTATAAAATGTGAATTTGTCACGGCACGACTAATTATAACACATTTCCTACTAAGGACTTAGTATTGATACTTACGTATAAATCAATGACTACTGAGAATTTCACCAATCGCAACTTCCTTGCAGTTCAGTTAGAGTGGAGCAACCGGCAGTAGCTACCACAGCCACATAATTATGTACCGTGTCATTACCTCACATTTGCGTCTTTTATACAATTTAAAATAATAGTTATTGTTGTCGCTAAATCTTTAAACTTATTTTGTCATTATTGTTTAGCGGTGTCATTAAGTTTAAAACACGATGATCTATTTTTAGATGGCAACATAGATGATATGTAAGGCGGTGTGAGATGTCGCCCGAGCATCTTCAATGTATTTATTTTCATGGTGATTAATAAATATTGAGACGCACTTACGCGCCGGCGGCGAGGGCGAGCGCTCGCGCCGCCGCCGTTATTGTAGAAATAAATGATATTTTCGTTTAAATAATTCTCATTTTATTTCCTGCCCTCCTTATGCAAGTGTAACTGAACCTGGATACCTTTTTTGGGAAATCCTCATGGATAGGTAGGACTCTTACCCATTGACCCACAGCCCCAGCTAAAAGGTTTCCTTATCCAATAGGTGCCAGGACCCTATAACTAAATCTACGCCGACAGTCTGTCGGTCTGTATGTCATAGCTATTATTAGAACCGTAAAAGCTAGCCAGTATTTTTTTTTACTGAGTGTGTAGAACTACGGCCCCAGTTAACTAAATATTATAGTTTTGGTGGTACGGAACGCTTAGTATGAGAAGTCAACTCGAACTTGGCCAGTTTTTATATAGACATATTATTATAGTACCTACGCCAGAAGACTTTCCCTGACACATCACATGCACTTACATTTTCACAAACTGAGAACGATGTCCCGAACTGTCATAGCAGCGCCATCTATTATTCAAATGCAGTCATCTTCCTGCCCTTGTCCATGTTACGTGAGGTCGCCGCAACAAGTTATTTTCTTCCATTCTCCTCTGTCAAACGTCACGCTACCAATTACGCCGTTTTCTTTGATATCATTCCTCAAACAATCCATCCATCGTTTCCTTGATCTTCCTCTCCCTCTCTATCCATCAACATTTATATTCATCACTCTTTTAGTCACATGCGATTCGTCCAAATGCGCTAGTATAATAGCGAATGGGAGTAGTCTAGTGCTCTCCAGACCAACCTCAGTTGGTCCTTTTTATCGTTAAAAAAAATCCATCGATTGGCTTTATCAATTCGTTCTTCTAAGCTGACTGTACCGGTTTTATAAAATCTGTGAATACCTTTAGTAATTTTACCTATTATAAACGCGAAAGCCACTGAATCCAAAAAGGATTAAATTTGCCACATATACCTTTATAACCTTGGATTTTTTATCCCGGTGGTATGATCCTGTGGGACAATTACTAATCTCCACGCGGGCGAAGCCACGGGCATAAGCTAGTATCTTGAAAATATATGGTTGGTCTCCTAAAAACATTTACCTGTAGTTGCAACGGTAAGGTAGCTCTGCATCGCGGCGGCGACCTCTCGCGTCCGGCCCTGGTTCGAGCCATGGTCCGGAGCGAGACGGAATGGGAAGCAGTCACCTTCTTTTGCGAAGCAGTCATGCTAGCAAAGGAGGAGGCGGAACGTGAGAGAGAGCGTTCCTCCTCACGTCCCAGCCGCCGCGGGAGACGCACCGGGCGTCGGGGGCCACGTGGTGGTCCCCGGCCACCGTAGACGCGGGCCTGTGGACGGTGAGCTAAGGGCTAGCTCGCCGTCCCTCCGTCTTAGGACGACAGGCCGTGTCGACGGCGCGTTCGTGTTCCACGCGCGCCTCAAAGAGATGTCAGCATAGGGAAGGGGCCCGCAAGGGCCGATGCCTGCCGGGTGCTGCGGGTTGTTCGAAAGAGATACCGCGGCCCAGGAACACAAAGGGCGATGAAGGAACATGGGTGGGTTTTAGTCAGTAAAAGTCTGACATTCCCTCCCGCTCAGCCCAGAGCGGGAGAAGTCATTTGATGATTTCCCATCCGAAAAAAAAAAGCCTGCATCCCCCACCTCAAAAACCAACCCTATATTGTGTACAGGAAGAAAGGATTTGGGGGGAAGCCTTTGTCCAACAGTGGATCATTTATACTTACATAAAACATTTACATTGACTGCGCCCGTTGGTCTAGTAGTCGTCAGCGCTACTGCCGAGAGTGAGGTTCTGGGTTATCGATGTAAAAACCGATATCACTGCCCGACCTGGGACGATTCCCAAATTTCTCAGTAGCAGCAACATAGTCTGGATCTGTGCCCGGGCGATGTCAGTAGGCTCGCTTTTAACATACCTAGCGAAATGTGGGTGACTACCAGTGGGCACCTACACCTCTGCCTAACCCTTTGGAGATGTTATGGTATGAATGGTCTCCTAACATTGTTTACCTGTTGTTGCAACGGTAAGGTCCCCTTTTCTTCATGCTTGATTAGAAATTACGACCCTGTATTGTGAAAAGGATTTGGGAGAAACCTTTAGTCTAGGATGTAAGTAATATAGGTTCTGTGTGCGGTTTCGCCCGCGTATTACTCGGATAAAAAGGAGATGTGTTTATGCGCAATAATGTAGATTACAAACTCACAAAAATCTCTTTTTTTTAATTAGTATAATATAGAAGTATAGATAAATCGAATATATATACTTTTAAGGCCAATTAAATCATCTAATTAAAAATATTTATATTGGTTTGAATAAATAATTGTATGTATAATACTACAGTGCATATAGAACTGTTTCGGCAATCTAAATGTATAGCAATCATTTAAAACTAGGTCATGACTCATCCTTATCGACTCAAAATGCGTAGTTAGTTTTATCGAGCTAATAAGAGCCGTCACACGGTAATTTACCCAATAGTGTACTGCCGCCTGGCCTAAACGGTTAAATGAGCAGTCTAACTGTCTGCTTGCCTTGTGTTGTGGAGCGCGAGGTATCCAGATCCTAGGCTAAATATTAGGGTCAAAAAGTTCTTGCATGGGCCGATAAATAACTTCCTTATTTTAATATGATCGAGTGACAGAAAAAAAGAAGCAAGCTGGAGGAGGTGTCTCTTGTGAAAAGGAAAGGCAGCGAACAAAGCCTACCCATGACCCCATGATCTATTGTAGCAGTACGATTTTGTAAAGAATTCGGATTAATAATACTAAAAGAGTCCACATGATAGTAAAAGACGAAATATTCATAATATTATTATATAACAAGAAAGATTGATTAAACTGAGCATAGAAATATTTTCGATGAGCGCCATCTAGCTTTGATAGTAAAAAACGTAAGACCGCAAGACTAGCTATGCTACTGCACTTTTGATACCTACTTGCTTTGGATATAATTATGTACTTATTTTAAAGATTTTGGCTCTTGATATTGGATGATCATTTAATTTGTCTCTACTTATCTTTATTTCAAAGCTCTGTTAGTTAGGTAATTATTTAGGTTCTTGTTATAATATCGATTCTTGCTATTGCAGCTTATGCTCAGTTATCAATTACGCAGAAAACATGCAGCACAACGTTTTCCATTTAACTTATTACATTTAAGACCGTCTGTATTCGTGTTTTCATGTTTGTTTGTTTGTATTATTGTGCAGAACACAGGAATTCACATTTAAAACAAAAACAAATCGTCTGTGCGGGGACTTGCACCTTTGACACCTAGTCGTACTTAAAGCTGCTCTATTTGCCTATTAACCGACTTTAAAAAGGGGTTATCAATTCGACCTATAATTATATTTATTCCTTTTTCCAGGAACAACCAAACACTGACGTAAAAAAAAAATTTTCGATAAAAAATATTTTTTAATACTCATATTAAAATTCATGATCACTAGTTTTCGAACATGTTTTTGGCTTTCGCCTAATGGAACTTCTTGCCTTGCCACAGCAAAGTTGTTACAATTCGACTAAGGAGTTACTTTTAAAAATCTAGGACATTTGCGCAAAAGGACACCTGACACATTTCAGTGATTTTCAAAATTAAAATTCATGATGGCCCCGACGAAAATTATCAGTCTTTTCCGTATTTTTTTGTTTCGATAAGTAATTTTCCAATCGACCATCTTTGATTTTGACAGCATTTTCGTTTATAGCGCCCTCGAATACCATGGACGTGACACCCATGACGAAAAATTCGCTACTTTTCGCAGCCGCCATCTTTGATTTTGACCCCATATTCGTTGAGAGCGCCCTCGGTTACTGCGGACATGACACCCGTGATGAAACATTCGATAATTCTCGTATCCGCCATCTTTGATTTTGACACCCATATTTGCTTAGAGCGCCCTCGATTACTATGGACGTGACACCCATGACGAAAATGTCAATTGTTTTCGTAGCCGCCATATTTGATTTTTATTTCGATTCATAAGGAATTTTATTTCCCGCAAGTATCCGTTTGCGATAGTGTATTAACCATAGTTAAAACGTAACCCTTCTTTTCTTTGCAGTCGGTTCAAATGATTAAATAGAGCAACCTGCATGACATAATATGACCGCGATAGCATAATTGTGCGAGTGAGAAGTCGTCGATCGTCATTTATTTTCCGGAAAAAAATTGACGACTTTCCGATGGCCTTCTACCTCGACCGCTAGGCGTCACTGAGGAAATATGGCAGAAGTTTCTGTATTTATACTGTAATTTTATGCGTGTTTTGGTATACTAATAATTTTCAGTTTAGGTTCATTTTAATGTTTTTCTGTATTTTATCGTGTCATTCAACATTAGCCCTTCAATAAAATCGAAAAATAACACAAATCTATTGACTGAAACTAAGTATGTATTTTTCGAGGGCAAAAACCGCGAAATTAGACGATATTATTGTAATCAGATTAAGAAATCTTTTTTTTTTTTAAATAACGAGCCCATTTTGAAGACAAGGATATAAAGGTAAAGATTAGCTAGATAGATTTTGCAATTAGGCCTCTGTTGCCTTGGAACGTTTACTGAAATTCAACTCGGACTCGCGTTGGGCACGAGAGACCTCATTTCAACGCCTGATTTAAGCAACAAGAGCGATGTTTTATTTAACTTTAAAAAATACGCGTTTATTAAGCATATAACCAATATTATGTTGCACTATAAATAATTACAATTCATTGATAACTTAAATAAAAAAAAAGACTGTAATCCTACGTGAATATTTCGACGGGCTGTCAATCTTGCAGGACTGAGCCCTTAAACTCATTGCGCGAAATAGGGCCAATAAATTAAAATTTTACTGTAGTATATGTTATAGCTTAAAAACGCACGTTCTTACGCCTACATTACATTTCAATTGAAGTCACCTCTTTCTTTATCGTGTGGTTAGTGCCTAACTTGGTGTCAGAGTTTTTATGCCGCCCATGGCCTCTGACTTGGCTTTGACTTGGCGTCGAATAAATATCTCTCTGGCATGCTGATTTCCTCACGATCACGAGTGACTGCCAAGTCATAGGTCTCCAGTTCGAACGCAAGACACGCACCTCTGATTTTTCGAGTTCATGTGCGTATAATAATTGAAGTAGAAGAAGTAGTAGGATATTCCAGAACATGGTTCCCAACGGGGGCGGTACCGCGCCCTGGTGGGCGCTAGAATTTTTTATGTGGGCGGTAGCAGGTCCAAAGGCAAATGGGGGGCGTTATGAAATACCTCTATTATATGGAAAATCATTTTATCTAGCCGTCTAAAATATTTATCTTATAACTATTTTGTAAAAGGGATAGGAAAGGCGTTAGATATTTTTCTTGTAAAGGGGGGCGGTAGTCTATAAAAGGTTGGGAACCTATATTCTAGAATTTGATTTTTTCTTTTGAAGAGAATCTCAGGCAAAGCAGGGACTATAATTATTGTTATTTCAAATATGTTTTTACGAATTCTAGTGGACTATTAATTGTTAGAAAGTCGGGTGGTAACAATGGTAACTGGTAAACGGCGATAGCCTATTACTGTGGGGGCTGTGAGTTTGTGACTGACTGTTGGTGATAGAAGCCGTGTCGAGACAATTGGAAAACGTTATAATTATTATAAAAGGTTTAAGTGTATATTTATTTTAAATGTATTTGGTTGTGTAAGTACTCGTATATGAAAACAAATACAATTGGTGTTGTGTAGTTTGAAGTTATTCGATAGAGCAGCGGGCAAAGCTAGTCAAGACTTTTATAAATTCAGTTATTTCAATAACAACATGATAGAGAGTGACCAAACATGCAAGAAAACAAATAAACAGGATATAAAAAGCACAGGATAAGTAGCAAATGCACACTGGAATGAACAAGCAACGTGCAAAAGGGTAAACCAAAAAACCATTGAACAGATAAACAACCATGTAAACAGAATGAGCAAACAAGTAAAGATGTGCGCAAGCATATAAAACATTTCAGCAAACATGCAAGCAAGCAGGCAAGCAAACAAACATGAAAGACGTTTGTTTCGCTCCAAGAGTATTTTAGACTACGAAACTAAATATGAAACGCAAAAGCTGAACATTTAGGCCAAATGAAGTCAGGTTACTCTGATTCAGCTTAACACCCAGTTGTGTGTACCTGCTAAACGTAAATAAAATTTATTGATTTTGTTTTTTTTTTGCAGAAAAGGCATACATATTTTTCCAGATCTCGGTGTAAATGTAGAAAATGTCATGAGGACTGATCAGCAGCATGTCTTCTTCTTACGTACTTCACTATTACTCGTCATCTCAGCTGTCACCTCCTTTTTAGCCACATCAGTCCTTATTAAAACCATCTAAGAAATCGTTTATAGTGCAATTGAAGGTAGTGCGTCGAACAGTAGACTCTGTTTATGTGGCTTGCGTTGAGCCGGGAACTCAGTCTTTCTTTAATGTAGGTAATACTGTAAGTGAGGAATATGTGGATGCAACAGGTTCGTTAATGGAGATAGATCGCAGTGATCCGATGGTAGTTTGACTGCAAGTACAAAGGAGATCGTACTGCGGATACGCAGACTCGTAGATGGGCTTAACCTTTGGTATGGCCGGAACATTAATCCGCGAACTAAAAACTATTATCTAAAAAAATAACGCGTGATTTTGTTTTGTCGTAGATCCGCGTTTCGGCAGTATAACGGTATTGCGAGGATACACGTTCTGCATACCAAAAGTTAAGCTGACAAACGGATGGCCTATATTTACGCAATTGCGCGTTGACAAAAATATCAGATACATTACACGCTACAACTTTGAATACCCAGCTTTATTGTCAAGTAGTGTATGAGTAAGTGTACTCGTAGTGTATTTAGAAGTGTAGTGTGGTGTCCGCTCTCCTGCACTCTGGATGATCTAAATACGCCTCTGTCGCCGCAATAGACGTGGCCACTTACTGGGCCCAAACATGTAACGTCTAAACAAAAAGAACAAGAAGTGTAGTGACTTCACAAAAGAACCATTTCATGATAATAGGGTCTGGGTCGGGTACTACCCAGCACTAACTGGGAGGTGGATGTCAGATAGGCAGTCGCTCTACGTAAAATACTAGTATTCAGCTGTATCCGGTTAAGACTAGAAGCCGATTTCAATATAGTTGGGAAAAGGCTAGGCAGACGAGTGTATAGTAGTAAATGCGAATTTTATGACATTGCCAATAAACGGTAGTATGCTGTCTTTACATATACTTACAAGCCTTTTTTGTAAAATCATCTTTAGAAAGTTATTGTTTGTTTTAATTATAAAAGTTCGTTAGGTTTAAGAAATCTCAAAGAAAAATACATGTTCCACATGTTTTATTTGTAAGATCTCGATTGATGTTATGGACACCATAACCGAACGCGTATGTCTGTCTATGATTAATAAAGTTACGATAGACTTTTCCAACGGAAATCAACTCACTCTGTATTGCTTGTTTGGACTTTAATTTCGGTTTTTGCTTAATTGTTCTGTAACTTTGGTTATTATAGTAAATCTTCATAAATTACATTAAAAAGTAAAAAAAAAAAACTATAGTACCTACATATAAATAATACTACATATTTCTAAAGAAGATACTAGAAATAAATAATATTCAAAATAAAATCAAAACTACTAAATACAAGTGTTTATTTGTACCATATGTAATACAATATATATAGAATAAGGAAGTAAACTATAATATCACGTGTAGTATCTACATACAGTTTTTAAGAGAACGATACCTAGGGCTGCATCCTGAGAGAGCCATCGAGACGTATGGTCTCACCGTTCAGCATGGGGTTCTGGATGATGCTCTGGACAAGGAGGGCGAACTCTTGAGGGTGACCCAGCCGCGGCGGGAAAGGCACGGTGGCTTCCAGGCTCTTGATGGCTGGTTCAGGCAGCATCTCCATCATCGGCGTACGAAATAACCCTGGAAGTCAAATGCCACATCCATGAACATCTAGATCGACTTTCACCAATAATACTGAACGCGATCAGCTCATTTCAACTGCGATCGAGAGCTGTAAGTGCTGTAATTGTCTCTGAAAGCCCTTGAACGCAGTTCAGATGACATAAAATGCTGATCGCGTTCAGTTAAAATTAGACCTAAGGCGTGCTACATAATCCGGCTACTCTGTTTGGCGTTTTGGGATGCATCTAACTTCGTCATCCACCAAACTTGCCTTGAGAAGAACAATGTCATTCAATAGGCTCGTAAGTTCTATTTTACGATCCTATTTAATGACATTGTCGATGTAACAAGTTGTAACACCAACATGGTCAAATATGACGGGAAGGACCTTCGTGCAAGTCCTTCGCCACAACGTCGGCACGTCATCAGGATCGGTTTCCATTAGCAACGTGATTATGTCCTGTATGCTTCTCCTAGTCTCGTCACGCCGGCGGGTCACTCTTGTTGAACCACTGTTACAACATCAGTTTGGCAGCAGCGATGTCATCTTCAGTGAAGTTCGATGCGCAGATCAGACTGCGGACACCACGTCCATCACATCCAACTTCTGCAGCAGGAACGCTAGTAACTCATTCGCCACTAGTTGTTGACAATGGCGATTAAAATTACAAGCGACGGCTTGCGCCGCCGCGTTTACTATATTTATTACGCGTCAGCAACACGTCCGCTTCGAAACGCAGCTACGAAAAGATCTCTCCTATACATACAGTCGTGGTCAACTAATTAGGGACATGCAAGATAGTGAAGAACAATAACCGGTTAAGTACATACAAATATAAAACCCTATTGATTTCTCAGTAACTATTATTTGCATAATTTGGTCCGATTATTATGCTTTAAATGGCTGTAAATAAAAGAATAAATAAATAGAAAAAAGTATTTAATATCAAAGGTTGAACATGTATTCAATTTTAAGGTATAATTCTGTAGCTGGACATTTAATTAAGGACAGTAAACTATAATGAAAAATAGAGTTAAACAAAACTAATAATCTGCAGTATTATAATATCTTTAACAGCTCCATTTTATTTCGTGTAAAATCAGTACCCAGTAGCAAAACCTTTGTTAGTAATTACCGCTTGACACCGATGTGGCATAGACATTATCAGTTTCTGGCATGTTTCGACAGGAATGTTTGCCCATGCCTCACAAAAAGCTTCATTAAGTTCATCTAAAGTTGTGGTACGATAAGTGGCTACTTTTTTCTTGATTTCGTGCCAAAGGTGCTCGATTGGGTTAAGGTCCGGGCTATTTGCTGGCCAATCTAGCACCGATACTGACTGACTGGTAAGAAACGACTTGACTGAACGGGCGGTATGTTTCGGGTCGTTATCATGCTGAAACGTCCATATAATAGGGAGATGCTCCTCAGCATAGGGAAGCATCGTTTCCTCCAATATTGCCTTGTATTGATGTTGGTCTAAGTTACCCTGAACTTTCCTCACAGGTCCCACTCCACGTCCAGAAAATGATCCCCACATTTTAATGTTTCCACCGCCATGTTTCACCTGCTTTTTTGTGAATCTTGGATTCATTTCCGCTTTTACTGGACGCCGTACGTATTGCCTTCCATCTGAAGAAATCAAATTAACCTTGGTCTCGTCAGAGAATAATACATGTTGCCATTGGGCGTAGGTCCAATGTCCATATTTACGTGCAAACGCCAAACGAGCATTTCTATGTTCTTTCTTCAACAACGGTACTTTGCGAGCCACTCTTCCGAACAACCCTGCTTCTACCAGACGTCGTCGAACGGTCCTCGCTGAGACACCAGCTCTTTCGTCTGTCCCAAACACTTCGTGTTTAATTAAAATAGAGCCTAGAAACGGATCTTTCTTAGCCAACCTGGCTATCATTCTATCTTCTTGCGGAGTTGTTTTTCTCGATCTTTTTGTTCTGGGCACATTTAAATCTGTGTTATTGCGTCGACATGTTGCACTGCATTGTATACCATAGTTTTTGAACAATTTAAATGTTCTGCTATCCTTCGGTATGGCCAACCATGCTCGACAACAAACTTCATGATATTTTTTCGTAGTGTTGGATCGCAACTTTTATTTTTACCCATTTTTCTTCAAAATATTTTTCAAAACTTAAAATAAATATCGGGATTGCCGCCAAAACTACCACGAAACAATAAGAGAAGAAGTAAAAAAGTATTGAGATTCAAATTTTGAAAATAGAACGCAATATCTCAGTGTCCCTAATTAAATGGCCAGCCAGCATTATTTGAACAAATAGCACTACGATAATCTATCAGCTATACTGTAAAGAGGTTTAATGTTTAATAAGTTGTTATTGTTTGTATAATCGGGCACATAAATGAATAATTATACTTACATGTAAGAGATATGGAATATGGTTTAGACTCGTTGGAAAATAAAAAATAAATTCACAATTCGGTTTAACCAGTGTCCCTAATTAGTTGACCACGACTGTATGTATATTTCCACTATCAATATTCATGTTAATTATATCAAAAGTCTATGAACCTGGAGCAATGGTGACTACTCTAATGCCCTGCTTGGCAAGGTCTCTGGCTATGGGTAATGTCATGCCCACGACTCCCGCTTTCGAAGCTGAGTAAGCGGCTTGACCAATCTGAAAAGAAAAAAAAATCTATCATTTTGCAATCCTGCTCAGGGCCCTAGATTCATTCATTTAGATTCATTTAAGCAAAAGGTTAAGCATAAAGCTACGCTTGTCACGGTCAGTTCTTGGATGGGTGTTGCAATGGATCATACGGTTGGTGCCTCAACGGGTACATGGCACAACCCCGTGCTTTGGGAGTAATTATGTTTAGTCAGAAACCAGAACAACTGACAAACATTTTGACAATGGAGTATCATGCTACCCAATAACTAGGTTCTGGGGGCTGACGACCCCCAGAACCTAGTTATTGGGTAGGCAGACGCTCGCTCCCTGTGGACGACTAGTATCCAGCTGGCTGTATCCAAGTTACTCTACTTCAATTATATAACATTCCTCTGTGGTTCATCGGACAAGATCATCTGCCTAGTTGGATGACCCTCTCTTCACGCAGAATATCAGTATTTTACATGGAGCAACATTCTATCTGACCTCCACAAACCCGTTGCTGGGTAGAGGTGATACTTAATCTTGAAGATCCACCCTTGTAGCTGCTATTATTTTGCCCCACACATAATAAACAGACCCACAAATAATAATATACTAAAATGTCAATAATGAGTCAGCTTACCTGTCCATCAAAAGCTGCTACACTAGCCGTGTTCACAATGACTCCCCGCTGTCCATCAGCATCTGGAGCATTCTTCCCGATTAAGCCAGCTGCTAACCGGATCACATTGAATGTTCCTATTAAGTTTACCTGTAATGTAACAAACAAATATTTATAATTCACTAGTACTACACCATCGACAGACTGACCTTAACTGCCATTGCTTAACCTTGATCACCCATCCACACACAGACCTTGGCAACCGTAGCTTAACCCTGATCACCCGTCCACAGACTGACCTCGGCAACAGTTGCTTAACCTTGATCACCCATTCACATACAGAAATTGGCATCCATTGCTTGACCTCGGTCACCAATCCACAGACTGACCTCGGCTCGACTATCCATAGAAATGACTGTAAGGTGCAAGTATTTTTTTTGCAAAGGAGTTTAGTTAATTAAAACGGTAGAACACCAATTACAATAATTAACATAGAAACAGAAAGCAAAACATACAGTTGATAGCATTCAATTTTCTCTCACAGAAAACCAGACATAATTATATAGGTACGTACTTATTCATTTACTCCATTCATCCGCAAACAATAATATATCATGTACTTCCTATACGTATGTACTCATCTTATAAAACAAGATTATTTTTATAGTTTTGATAAGAAACTTTTCAATAAGAGAAAGAGTTATGTAACATTTTACAGAAAAAAAAGTGAAAAAAAAAGTGTTCATATTCTTGCCAATTCGTTTGCACTGGAGAAACATGAACATAAAAAAAAGTTGTTTAACCTTTTGACCGCCACGGTCGGCTATAGCCGACAGATGAAAACTACTTGAAAAATATCGTTTTCTTGTCGGCTGTAGCTGACGGTGGCATGTTGGGCACTTTTTCATTTGTCGGCTATAGCCGACCGTGGCGGTCAAAAGGTTAAAGGTGGATCCACACAGCGGCCGCCGGATTTATGTGCGGCATTCACAACAAAGCCGGCGGCATTTTGCCGGCCAGGCCGCCGGGAGCGGGCGAATAGTTCGATCACGGCTTTCGATGAGAGTGGTGTCGTTTCGTATTCTTTGATGGGGAATGCATCATCTGTCACCGATGAAATAAAAAGGCACTGGAGTATTGCTTATTTCTAATTTTTGTAGTTGTGGTAAATGTGCAGATGTGTGTGCGTCTTGTATCATTTAAAAAAAACTAGTGTTACGTAGAATTCCACGATCAGATATGCGCCCTTGGCAACCGATATCTCGTTAATAAAAAGTTACAATTCGCATCAACAACTGCAAGCAAAACAATACTGAAATATGACTTGTACGATTCACAGCTGCGCTTGCCGGCGGCTTTGCATGTGGTCAAGCCGCCGGCAGTGTGGATCCACCATAATCGAGATAAACATTTCATCAATAGAAAAGACCACCAGTTAGTGTGCTGATGGTATACATACCTCAATAGTCCTTTGGAAAGCTTTCAAATCAAAGGGCTGATCCTTTTTGAAGTTGTAGACCCTTGAAGCAGTGGCCACTCCAGCGCAGTTCACAACCACATCTAAACGGCCAAATTTATCTATGGTGGTCTGCAGTGCATTCTTAACATCCTTTTCTGATGTGACCTGTTAAATACAATCCATAGCACAGTTATTACTAGAACCAAATCAAAGTAATTATGTACTTATGACTATATAGCAATAATTGAATAATAATAATGGGTATGATTAGATTAGCAAGTTGGGTAGTATTCATTAGAGACTTTCCATATTTGATTTCTCAGTAACAGTCTAAGTTTAATTTTGGGACAAGCCCGACGCTCCCTACCAAAGGAACTCCTGAACGCCAGGATCAACAGTGGCATACACAAGCAAAGCACTGAGGAAGTGAAGCTCAACAAGTCCCAGAGAAACAGTTTAACTGTCTTGGATCCAGCAGTGAAACGAATTATTTAAGAACAGCAGAGAAGTAAGAAAATAAATAATTTCACTTTACTTCCTATTATACAATATATTATATCCTACAAACAAGATAGAGCAGAGATAGGCCAATAAACACAAAGGAACATGTCTGACTGGGAAAAGACTCAGTTGTCTAAAACTAAGATTAATGGGCCCTAAATTGAGCCGTTGGTTGCTGTTGTTGGTTTATAAACTCCTTTGCAAAAAAACAGGCACCTTACAGTCATTGGCTAGATAATATTAATATTTTTAGTATGACATTAGCATAAAAGACTAGAAATTTCTTATTATCAATGAGAATATAGTTTTTAACACTAAGTCCTGGGTGGTGTTAGTCAATGTAAACAGAGAGCCGTGTTAAAATGGAAATTTTTATGGTATAATGAAATTAAGACGACGAGTTTTTTTATGGAATTTTAATTTAAAAAAAAGACATGAAAAAACAAAAAAATACAACGAGTATGACCTTCCTTTGCAGCGATTACAGCATGTAAGAGTTCAATATGTATTTATCAACCTTCCCTACCTTCATCAGCTACTCCGAAGCATTGGATAGTTTCACACACAATGCAACACATATTGACGCTTTAAACAATCAAGAGATCAATACTACCTACACGAACTTCATCACTTACTTAATAATGTATACTTTAATCGATGTTGTAGCCCCATGGCCTACTTTCACACTATAACGACTTTTTGTACTTTCAAGTAATTGGTGCCTAGCACAATACATACATTTTGAAACCGCCATAAATTGCATGATGAGTACTTTTAATATTGTCACAGTTACATAGCATAATATCTGTGTATTTAGTACAGTCGTACATATTAACATAAAATGAACAAGATAAAATTTATTCAGTTCGCATAACATGGTTTAATAATTAAAGCTAGTAACAAAAAACCAACTTCTAGTTGCGCTCGTTTCGTGCATGTTAACATTTTGGGTGTGTTAAATTATTACCGATTATCCTACCTTTTAGAATATTTTTGTGTTGTATTATTTTTCCAAAACTGTATGTTTAATCAATAATGTTTTTAAATTAATTAAATATTTCTCATGTAAGTGAAATTTTTTATGGGAAATAAAGACATCTCAAACCCGAAACAATGATCCTTAATCGCTCGCTCTACACTAGGATACCCTGTGTCGTGGGTTCCAGTTTCTTCCCATGTAAGGCTAACATGTTAGCTTTTTCTGAACTAATTATAACATTGGCAAATAAAAATAAAGAAAAAAAAAATGAATCAAAAAGTATAAAAATTCGCTCCAGCTGGTTTCCGTTTCATACAATAAATATAATCAAATGAATGTCAGAACATGGGGTTCCCACAAATGTCCAAGAGGTGTGATTTATTCATGGAATATTCTATTTTGAATTTTGACTTATAACTGGCAAAATGTGGGTTTACTATGGTACACATCTGCCTAACCCTTCGGGGGAAACACAGGAGTGATTTTATTAAACAACTAGCTGGGCCAGAAAACTTCGCACCGCCTAACAGTCAACGCCAACATGGGTTGCACTCGGGTTGATTCTCTTCAGTGAAGCACCTTGTGATATATTTGTCATTTTTCGTTTTTTTATCACCTTAAACTTTTTACTACTCTCACTACCTACTTATCCTACCTTCCTACTTACTTAGAATGCGATGACAGTGGTTCCCTAGGCTGGCCACTTTTTCCATAATTATGGTATAGCTATAGGGGAAAATAGCCACAATGTGAAAACCTGACAAAGCCAGAAGGCCTTGCTGCAGACCTCCTAAAAGATGGTGGGATGAGCTAGATAAAACTACCTACCAGTGACCCACATTAGCCCTAGATCGAAATAACTGGATGTCATGGTTAGAGACGTATTCACACCAGTGGGATGTCGCAGGCTGACAGTTACATTCAATGTAAAGCTTTTACAAATCCAATCTTTCTTTTAGTAGGAGCATAGTGATTTTAGGCAGTATGAAACCTGACTGGATTATATTATACAAACAAACATAGATCTATATTACTGCTATACTAGAGCTAATACTCACATCAATTGGAACAAATGCAACATTTTCCTTTAGCTGCTTTGCAGTCTCTTGTCCAGTGCTTGTAGGCAGGTCACATATCACTACTCTTCCGCCCTGCTTCAGTAATTGTTCAACGGTCGCACGGCCCAGCCCCGAAGCACCTCCGGTTACTAAACCAACTAGACCCTAGGATAAGTAATATTAGACAATTAATTAGAGGCACCATCAAAATGAGAATTAAAACACATGGATACAACAATTTACATTATTCAACACGCATAAAAATAAATTATTGCGTCAACAAATAAATTGTACTACGAAAAGTAATACAATATTCTATGCATGTCAGTGAGTTTCTGACCATAATGTTTTATTAATTTTTTGTTCGAGAACTGAAAAGTTGATACATTGACATGCAGTTTTATTAAATAATATTTGCATATTACTATTCTGATTTTGCACAGGTTTTCACTAATTTTAGTAATTTGTAGCATTAAACTTACTTTAAACATTTTAAATGCAAAAAAAAAACTAATTTTTTAGGTTAAAATGTTATCAGTTTGAACTCAACAAGTGAGCGGCTGTCTGTCCAAGAATCAAACTCCAAAAGTACCTATTGTACAAAATTCTTCCAAGTCACTGTGTTTACGTAATCGATGCTAATTATCTATTCGATAGATAAGTACTCAGATAGTTTACCTATCCTACATTATTTAATTCATGATAACAACATTGGTGCCAAACTGAAATTTATTGCACGAGACAACAAACAAGTCCTATAATGCCTATACAGTAGTGTTGCCTATCGATAGTCGACTATCGCTAAACTATCGATAGTCTATCGATAGTTGACGTCATATCAATAGTATCGATAGTGTATCGATAGTATTACTTTAAAAAAATCGATACTATCGATACTATTGATAGTATTATAATGTAATAGTATCGATCCTATCGATACTATCGCCTCCAATCAATAGTATTAGTTAATTTGTGATATCGATAGAATCGATGGTATCGATACTATCGATAGCACTATCGATATTGTTACTAGTTTTCGAGGTCATCTATCGATAGAGAAACTATCGATAGTTGGGCAACTCTACTATACAGCCTATTCCTACATATAAATATTATACGCACCGGCTTCTAGTTTGTCTAAGTAACATTACAGACTGGTTTTTATTTAATTTTATTTCAAACTATGTAGCTGTACCATGTATGCGTTGCAATGCACTTTTCCGTACTACCTGCTTTTAGATAATAAATAAATAAATCAGTATAAGCCACTTTTCCGACATCATCATTGCATCTGTTGTTGGCGGCAAGGGCGTCGTCAGCCAAAGATTTCTAAGGATTAAATTTTACAACAGATACTAGTCTGGCTTTATAGGTACTTCTCGATATTTCCATTCGAGTTTCGTATAATCTTGTAAACCCATTTAGTTGAAATGGCTTTGCGTCCTTTGGGCAATGGCATTAAGTCCCAAGTTTCGTTTTCTTTCAAGGAACTTATTTCATCATCCATAGCATTGCGCCATTTATTTGTACCAACGGACTTCATCGCATCTTTGAACTTCTTTGGTTCTTCTTTATGATCATAGACCTTTTCAACACAATTACGAACAAATTCATCAAATCTTTCAGACGGTTTGATTGTTGAACGATCTCTTAAAATCATTATATAGGTGGAACTTGTTTTCGACGTTGATCAAAATGAACGTCTTCTTGAGATGCTTCTTGTCATCTTCTCTTATAAATCATCTCTAGACTCATTATTCCGACCTGTGTGAACTTGCCACCCAAGTTTGGAAAAATTGATTTTTTTTTAGGATTTTCGGAAGATTTCGATTAGTAGTGGATAGTAGTGAAGCTATTTGATTCGTAAGTAGTAATGCCGAAAAAATAAATAAAAAATCGTCCCCCGAAATGCGAAAAATCTGTTTTTTTCCAAATGTTTCTCATAGATGAACGTTAGTAGTGGATTGTAGTGCATTTTTTTTCGTAAGTAGTAAAATAGTTATTTTTTAAATAATAAAAAAAAATTGTTCAACGTTACGTAGTTGATAGTAGTAAAGCAATTTTCATAAGTAGCAATGTCGAAAAAATAAAAAAATGACATCCCTCGAAATTCGAAAAATCTGTTGTATTGTGGTCCAAAAAAGATTAGAAGTGATTATGCTGAGTCAAACTTGTTTAAGAGCTGTTTTTATTGAATAATGTAAACTTTGAATAATATCTTTTTGAAGGTGTACGCGGTTACTACAAACCTTTGATTATATAATGTCTAGATGGAGCGTCAAGTGCGCGCAAACGTGTCAAAAAGTGTCAACCAACTATTGGTTCACAAGTGCTTGCCCGCCAATCAGTGCAGATCGTGTCATACACCTAAAACTTATCTTATTTAATAAGTCTATTTTTTAATGTGATTTATGAGAAAATTGTAGTAGCTGGTATCATTATTTACGCACAAGACATAGACGCATAGTGTAAAACGACGCCTGCACGCACACATACTTGAAAATGTTGACTCGTTTTCTTTGATACGATTGTAGGGCGACGCTCTATAGACATTATATAATCAAAGCTACAAACGTTAGAAATGACTAAGGAAGGTGTGTAGAGGTTTGTAGTGGATGAATTTTTGTTAGTAGTTGAGAATAAAGTTGATAAGAAGTGATTATGTCGAGTCAAACTTGTTTAAGAGCAGTTTTTATTGAATAATGTCTTTTTGAAGGTGTACGCGATTACTACAAACGTTAGAAATGACAGAATGTAGTAAATATAGGTATATACCTTACCGATAAGTATTCCTTTTTCATTTTCTTACAAACTTTGTTTCGTCTTTGTTTCGCCACATGTGCATAACACGACGATCCAAGTATCCTCAAGTGTTTGATGCTTGGTTTCTTTCCGAAAAATAACTCGAAAGGTGACTTTCCCTCAACGGTTGTCGGTCCCGTTCGATTAAGTATGTAGACAGAAGTATTAATTAATTCCGCTCAAAGACCTTGTGGTATTACATCATGAGCATGCATGATTGCCCCAGCAGTTTCTACTATAGTCCTGTTATCTCGTTCCGAGCATCCATTTTGTTCTGGCGCATAAGGCATAGTGAAACGCTGTTTTATACCATGCTCTGGAAATGCATTACGTACCTGCTTATTAGCAAACTCATACCCATTATCGCTTAGGAGGTTTTGTACATGTCCAGCGGTTCTTATCTCAGCTAGAAACTGTTTAAGTTTGTGCTTTTGTGTTTCACGAAGTAGACATGACGATACCGAGAGTAGTCGTCTTTGAACAGAACAAAGTAACGAAATTTCGAAATTGAGTGCATAAAAGGTTCACAAACATCAGAGTGAATAATCTCTTCAGGCTTCGTCACTCGTTCTCGTTTTCCGAATTTCAACCTGTGTGCTTTGTTATTGATACAGCCTTGACATAATTCTGTATTTAAGTCCAATTTTATGTCCAATTCCTTTTCTACTACCTTTTTACATCTTTGTTATTCTGATGTCCTAAACGTTCATGATACAATTGTAACGATTGTGATTTTGTGACAATTTTAACATTATGTATGTAAAGCTCGCCAAGCTTTCTTCGCTTCCCGTTCACTATTTCTTTACCGTTTACTTTCAATGTACATGATTCTGTGCAGGATTCGAAAGTATATATGTATGTGTGTATGTTCTGTAGTTTGTCTTGAGCGGCAAGAACGGAAAATAAATTTCTTTGTAATGCTGGAATATACCATACATCCTTTAAAAGAAGCGGTTCGACTCGTCCATTTACATCAGTATTGAGACCTAGGTACAGTTCCTTTGCCAATTGCATTGATTTGCATTTGTATTGATTGTCTGTCCAGGTGCTGTAGTGACAGTGTGATTATTTTGAAAATATTCAAAGCTTTCAAATAAGTCAGATCTATTCGTAACATGACTAGTTGCGCCTTTGTCTACGTACCAACTATTTTTATCAGCTTGTTTTGCATCTTCAACTGACAGAACTGTTCAATTCTATTGTTCACGTTGGTCGAATTCTTTGGTGGTCTCCCGTCGGAAATCCATTTAAGACATTTCTTGACAATATGACCGATCTGTCCGCAATATTTACACTATAATTTATTTTTGTTAAATTTGTTAGTTTTCTTCTCAGATTTTACTACAAGAGCTTTCAATTTTGTACTACACTCTGTTTTATTTATTAGCGCTCTTTCATAGGCACTTAACTGTATCGTAGGATTCACTATGTTTCTATTCTGTTTTGCTATCAAAAGCCAACTTAACTTGAATGCAAAAAACTGTTCCGGAAATGTACCCAGTATCTTGCAAATTAGTTATAAAATTAGTTTAATTACAAGGAAAAATGTAATTTAAGAAGTGACACCGTTGGTTCTTTTTTTTGTCATTTAAGAAAGGTTCCATAGTTTCACCTTCAAATAGTTTTGATAAGTATACAAAGTCTAAGACAAAACACCATGGTTTTGCAGATTTGAAGTGGCAGGTCGTTTTTTACAACAGGAAACTGTACAATGGACCATTTTTAGAGAGCACCTGATTGCTACATAACACGGCGAACGAACTAGGATTATATAATTATAACGTCTATCGCCAAAGGTGTTCACGTAACACTGGTCAGTTTCTCTCACTCGTCAGTTTATTTAATTCGACAGTTTCGTTGATTCACTTTACGCTAACTTCGGCAGAGGGTAAAGTCCAGCCATGCCAATACTACAGCTTATTCCTCAATGACTGGACTCCACCATAGTCACCGCGTCTGTCTGATCAACGCTTTAACAGCTTTACGATAGAAATAATTATTTAACATTGTGATGTAATTTAATGAGCCTTTTTTTTAAGTTTATTTTTTTATAACTTTCACATTTTGGTTTCCGTCGAGGCTCACAACCACGCGTAGAGTCAGTCAGAGTCAAACAACTGGCTACGTTTAGTTATTGAATCAAAGCTTCGTTCCTGCATTCGTTCAATATGTTAAAAACAAGACAAAGTTGGAGTAAAAACTATACGCGAGGCGAGTAGCGAGCGACGATTAGGAATGTCTGCTAATAGTTTTGTTTTCGTAATTTTCCTGTTCTAATTGAAAAAGAGGGCGTATTTATCTTATTTGAATATCAAGTATCCTTTATTTACGAAAGCTTGATGTTATATACTTTCTGTTGGATTCATTTCGTTGTTAAAATATATGTAAAACTGTTTTGTCCGTGTGAATTGTGTTAGCTCTCCAACCGATAACTTGGTCTTTGGTAGCAATTATGACATGACAGCAGTGAGCACGTCAAATAATCTAGCGTCTACGAAATTTCAATCGAAAAGGGCGTGATGATTTTAATAGTAGTTTATGATTTGAGGGCTGCCCTGTAGACGGGTTAGTCATAGTCTTAAGTGAGCGAAGTATTTTGTAGGTCGGTGAAAAGATCTGTCGTCGTGTAGGTGTTTCGGTATGTGGTACGAGCAGGCTGTGTTATGAATGAGGAGGCACTGTTGGCACGGGCTTCCGAGGAGCGGGAGCGCATCTTCCAGCGATACGAGAGGGGTCGGGAGAACCTCGTCGGACAAATAGACCCTTGGGAAGACCCGGAGTTCGAGGAGTACCACAAAACAGATCGGTATGACACTATTTCATGTGTTGCGAATTTGCATAATGTTTGATGATCTAATGTACACTTATTCAATTATTATTTGGCCTTTGCTTGTTAGCAGTATTGTATGTGAATAGCAAAATGGAACTCTACCTGTAATTTTTTGAGTAGGTATGCTATGTTTTTAACATTTTCTTTGTTTGCACTAAATGAGCTTAGACTCCAGTATCAAGAATGATTGAGATAAACAGGTAACAGGGTTTTGATCTAAAAGAAATTAGATCATTGAAACTCACTTTATTGCGAGAAGATCCTGTTATTACTTATGTTCTATTATTGTTCCACTTTATTTTACAACACAATACTAGATACTTGTGCATGTTTTATTGGTATATATCCCTAAATAGCATGTTTTTTATGTAGAACCAACTGAAAGTCAATTAGTAATAATTTTTATATTTGTGCTTTTAATTGATGAATATTTGAACAAGATTTGCTCTTGAGTAATGAGCTTGTGTTATTGTTTGTAACTTTACTTAGGTAGCTACAGAAAAATGTAAATGTAAAGATGGATGGGGGCCTTTGCCCTGCAATAGCACACTATGGGCTAAATAATAAAATAACAGTAACTTGCAATTTCAGTTTACAAATTATGTATTTACATCAATCTCATAATTTTGGAATAATACAATTTAAAAAATGGCACGCCCATCCATAAAGGTTCGCCACCCCTGTCCTAGTGAAACTACTACAAGTACCCATGAAAAGTATCCTTAATTAAACTGGGTCACAGTCTGTGAGTGTACCTGATTTAATTGAAATCTTCAACTTTGTGATAGCGCAATGAAGGAAACAGATCCAAACTGTCCTTTGTAATAGTAGTTCATCATCAGTTATGGATTAATTCGCTTTCTACCTGATTTTATACACATAGAAGCCTCACAAAAAAAAAAAAAAACCATATACTCAGTAACGATGATCTGAAGTTGCATTTTATTTGACAAGTAATAATAAAGACTGCTTGTTGGGTCAGTATTGTGTGATATAAGTGTTATATTTTCCATTGTATTACTAATGACTCTAAACTAGGTATATGAGTGTTTTATCTACCTAAAATATTTGATATCAAATACACAGTATATGAACTTCCTGCTTTGGTTTTGTCATTTAAGTTAATAATCTCTAAACTTGGCATGCATACTATAAATATATATTATAAATTATAATATGTCTAAAAATCTTCAAATCCATGTGTTATCATCCTCTTGTATTTTTTCTACACATCTACATATGTTGGCAGTCCTTTTTACCTACAGAAACATTGTAAGGGTCAGTGCAAGCAAATTACTGGCTGCATTGGAAATAGGACCATAATATTACTATTGTTTAAAGGCAATCAAGTCATGAGCATGGCGACGCTTGACGCCCGCATCGATATTCATACAACTTTCTTCTTTAAACAATGTTTATACAGTCCTTTCAATGCCGCCAGTAAATTGTGCAAGGATTTTTCCTTTCTGTCTGAACTGACTGTTAGAGGATGATAAAGTGATGGTGCTTAGGTTCAGACGAGTTGTAGTCATGCATGCACTGGGTACATGCTGAGTTTAGAGGTATAATCAGCTGATGTTGGTCATACTCATAAGTTTTTTTCAAATAACTCCATACTACCTGGTATTATTATTTTAAGTATAAGGCTGTGCCAATGCTGCTGTGCTTCTGATCATAAGTATTTAATTGTAATTTTGCACCGCTCTTATCATTTAAAGCATACAAAGGCGGCAAAACAAGTGCTTTTGGTAGTTAGTCATTTATGCCTACATGAAATTTTAAATTGAGAGTGATGTCAATGTTCATACCTACACATAAAATGTTGGTAAAATTGGAATTTATAAAGCAATGATGTAGTTTATAAAAAGGCTGAGCTGAAAATAATATGATGGGAAAAAAAAATACTAATCTGTCATGAAAGTACCGGAAAACGATCAATAATACACAAAATGTTAGTTAATCATCCAAAGTTATTTTATCACCTTCAAATTATGCTCCTTCAGAAACGATACACTTGTGCCAATGAATAATCCAATCATCAAAACATTTTTTAACGCTTGAGTTCAGTTCTCGCCGCGAATTCTCCTTTAATGTCTTCTATTGAATGAAAACTGGTGCCACAAAGTGGTAATTTGAGTTTAGGAAAAAGAAAGAAGTCGGCTGGAGCCATATCTGGTGAATAAGGTGGTTGCTCGATGGTATTTGTTGAGTTTTTGGTCAAAAATTTATTCACTTGTGCAAAGGCGCATTATCGTGGTGCAAAATCCAAGAATTTTCATTCCACAAATTGGCCTTTTTTTGTCGAATTTGCTCTATTAAACGCCGCATAACGCTCAAATAACATTCTTTATTTACTATTTGACCTTCCGGCAAGAATTCCGAGTGCACAACACGGCGTCCGACTTTTGATCGACTTTGGCGTGGTTTTTTTGGTTTTGGTTCAGTTGGAGTGTGCCACTCCGAAGCTTGTTGACTTGTTTGTATGTCAAACTCGTAAGTAAACCCACGTCTCGTCACGTCACCAGTAACAATGCGTTTCATGAGTGTTGGGTTGGAATTGACTCGTTCTAGCATGTCCTCAGCGACTCATAAGTGATTGAGTTTTTGGAGAAAATTCAGGTCTTTTGGCTTTAGACTAGCCGAGCGGCAACATGTTTCATACCCAAGTGTTTATTTAAAGTGATACGGATCGACTCGTGAGACACAGAAAGTTCAGCGGCTACCTCTCTCAAACTTGAATGAGGATTTTTCAGTCACTATTTCCTTCAGTTTTGCAGTGTTAACTTCAGTTGTAGATGTTGATGGCCTACCAGAGCGAGGCAAATCTTCTATCACATCTCGACCGCTTTTGAACGCTTTGTACCACTCATAAGCACGTGTTTTTGATAAAGTCGATTGACCGTAAGCGTAAGCCTTTTGTAACATTTTCAGGGACTCCGAACACAAAATTCCATTGGCGATGCAAAATTTAAGACAAACTCTTTGTTCGATGTTTTTGTCCGTTATGAAAGTCGCAATACACACTAGATATGATTTATCTAAAAACAGCACTGTATTTAATCTAAATAACAGATGCAACTCAAACTCCGTGCCATCATAAACAAATTATCCATTCCCAATACTTTTATGACTGAATGTATTATGACAAGCATATTAACAGACGGTTCTCTCTAGTAAATACACATCTGCCACTCTCTGGAAAAATCAGTCTCCGATGTGTTAATAATTACATATTAATTAATTAACACATTGGAGACTGATTTTAAATTAATAAATTTTCAATTACAATTGACATGTTCATAAGATCAAAACAAACAATTTGCTGGCCAAATCTAATGATTTTATAATGGTAATTTTATCTGGTGTAAAAATGTGTGCAAAGATGAATCTTTACACACATTTTTACATATTCTGAAAGAAAAATAAAAAAAAAAAACATTCAAAATGATAAAATATGGTAGCCCACCAGCATCGGGAACAGTATCAGGCAACTTTATTATTGTTATTATACTTATTCGCATCTGCATTCACGACACATATCAGCTGGCCCTGTTTTAGGACTGAAAACTTAACAATTGCAAAATTATTCACATTGCTCAGCAATTCCAGTCTTGCTTATTTAGGTGCTAAGCTGCACGGCAAATTTTTATTTTCATTTCTTGTGTTTTTGACTAAAGTATCACATATTAACATAAATTGTGTCATAATTTTCCTTTTATGTATGAAGATTGTCATGCTTTCAGATATGGATTTATACATGATGAGCGCTTGCCACAGAAAACAGGGCCCCAAAAAGTCAACATTGAAGTGGAGCGGGAGAAAAAATGGGTCAAAATGCTTAGTAATTGGGACTTACCAACTACCAAAGAAAAACTCCATAGGCGAATATACAAAGGCATTCCAAATTCACTTCGAATAAAAGTTTGGTGCAAGTTGATGGATGTCAACAGAATTAAATCTGCTAATCCAGGAAAATTTCAAGAAATGTTGAAACTCGCAAAACTGTGGTCCACAGATGTAAGGCAAATAGATTCAGATGTGAACAGACAGTTTCGAGAACATCAGTTTTATAGAGAACGATATTCAGAAAAACAATGCTCATTATTCAATGTCCTTTGTGCGTATAGCATGTATAACTCTGAAGTAGGTTACTGTCAAGGTATGTCTGGCCTGGCTGGAGTACTGCTCATGTATATGGATGAAGAAGATGCATTCTGGGCCTTGGTTGTACTACTGTCGGATAAGAAGTACGCTATGCATGGTTTATACATAGAAGGATTTCCGAAGTTAACAAGGTTCCTAGGGCACCATGACAAAATACTCACAAAATTTATGCCAAAATTGAAACACCATTTTGACAAGTTCGGTTTAGACGCTATTCTCTATTCCCTCAAGTGGTTCTTTGTTTGTTTTGTGGAAAGGGTGCCATTTAGCCTATGCCTCAGGGTCTGGGATATATATCTGTTAGATGGAGAGAGAGTCGTCACTGCAATGGCTTACACAATACTCAAGCTGCACAAGAAAGCAATCATGAAGTTGAATGATATGGATCTTATAGTAAATTATATTCAGGTCTGCTGATTTTCTGTGTATAATTTAAATTAGCATTTACAATCTTGTATTAATATCCAAGTAGGATATTAATACAAGATTGTATGTTGTAAGTGAATAAGATATTAAATTTTTAGGTTAAGCTACATAAAGACTTTGGGTTTGAGGACGACATGGTAATTTATCACTTGGAACGATCAATGGAAGAATTGAAGCGAGCCAAACTTGACTACCCAGGCCCACCGCCACCCAATGAGCTTCCAAAACGACAGCTTGGCATGTTTGTGGAGCCTGACAAAAAATCGAAGATTGGACAGCGGGCAGAAAATTTTTCCGAGACTGAAAAACAGGCTAGAGCAACTGTGATATTGAGGTAAGGCTCAAGGCAAAGTAACATTGAATAGTGCAATAACTAATTTAAGTACGAAAGGCTTAAATCAAAGAAGAACTATTTAGTAAGACAAAACATTCACAAAACATAGCACACAAAAATCAGAAAATATTTAAATCACATTGTAAACAATTTAATTTGATTAATTATATTTCGTTGTTCCTGTTTTCAACAACACTTCTATTGTTGCAGACGTGAGAAGGCTGCAATGGAATTGCAGGAGCTTCGGGTCTCACAGAGTGACACAGTGTCAGGTAATTTGGCAGCATCTCTACCCACTTCGCGTACCACCTCCGACGAGAGCCTTGGTTCCGACCACTTCACGCATTTATAAGATAAGCCTTGCTTATTTACATTGGCACACTTTGTTGAAGCACAACCATGAATACTTGAGAGCTTTACATTTTATCTGATAATATAGCGTTGAATTTAATCACGAACTGTACCTAACCTGCGCCAATGTGAAATCAGCAAGTGTTTAATAGTATTTGGGCAAGTTTGATTATATTCGTTAGTTCATTCGCTTGTCATTCAGGATTTCGTCCAGATTGTTAAGAGCTACTTTTTTGTAGCTGTATATTTTTTCGACATGCTCTTGTATGGCTCACAGAAATCACATTTGCATGATATTCACATTGTTTTAATGGTAATCATTGATGCATGTTCTCGACTGATTTTTGCACATTCGTGAACAGTCATGGTCCATGACTGCCCAGGATATAAAAAAATATGTCTAGTTGTTGCAATAATGTGTGTGTTTGGCCGCGGAGTTCCGTAGGTTATAGACTGCAGTTGCATTACGAGTGAGAAGTGCGAGTGTTGCATTATGTTATGACTCAAAAAACCCATGTCACAAACGATTGTTTAGTTACTCCAATGTGTTCAGGTCGAGACCATTTCATTGGTGTGTCCTTCGGTAGCCGTCCAGTATGTTGTCTTAGACAGGTAGTGGCCCAATGCTTTTAAAGTAATGTATGTTTTTCATAGCTTTAGGTTGTACTTACTACTCTTAGGTTTTCTCGGTAAATCATGATGTAGTATTTTGACCTAATAAGTACAAATTAATTAAAATAATGCCCTTTGCATGAATAATTACGCAAGTTAGTTGATGAAGACTGACAGATATGTGAGTGGTTACTAAACCATCAAACAATGATAACAACCACACGTTCTCCACACAGGAGTTACGTATACTAATGTAGGTATTATGTCTGACACAAACAGAAATATTTACAATAATTTTAATAATTGTGCCACCCTATTTGTTTTAAATAAATCTCTGGTTGTAAACGACCTAAATTACGATAGAAAATTAGAAATTAAACAACATCATTATAAACGTGGTTTATTCTGAAGGTCAAATGGCCAGTTAAATTAGTATTTACTGAAATTAAAATTTATGTGGCGATTCTCTTACGTTGTTAGCAAGTATTTTTAGATATAGTTTAATTTATTTTATCGAATACAAGTCTAGATAGTTGTTTTTATAAGCAGGATGAGTTCAGAGGGCAATGGACAAAGTTATATTTTAAATTGAAAAAAAAACTTAAGTACCTTGTTTGAATTCTTGAAATTGTTTCTATCAATCGTTTTTCGTTACTTACTAAGATAAGTTAAAAACACAATCCTCATTTTGCTGCCGCGTAGACGGATAAAAAACGTACATGGACAGAGCTGACATGAGATTCGCTTTACTTTTAAGTGTTGATGTGCATGTGGGCATGCATATAGTCAGGCCGAATGTGGCAGATTAGTCTGTTCTTATTGGTCTTCGTGTAAGGTAGGTATTTCATATGATATTTGAATTCTGCATCCAATGAGTTTTTCATATTTTCTTTGAGATTGTTAGTTTGTCCATCGCCCTTATTAGATAGAATGTGATATGAAGTCGTTAACGTGTTAACGTTGGTATTTCATGTTTTATCCAGTATTTAGTTTAATAATTATTTCGACTATATGGATATTATTTTATTTACAAGACAGTTGATGCAAGACATGAACCAAAAAATATTAGTTAACAAACAAAACTCAAGTAGTTACTTCACCCTTTAATACCAGAAATAAATGATAATTTATTCTACATTTGATCCCGTAGTTCTATTTTTGTAAACTACTGCTTTCAGTTTTACATATTACATGAATGAAACATATGAAATGAAAAGATTTTTATGCTAGATACGGAATGTTCATAAATTTTGTAAGTAGCTACCTAGTATTTAGTGCTGTCGTATGTATCCTTATAAGTAACTATTCCCGCATACGTGCACTCTCATTTTGCTCTTTCTTCTGTTACGTTGGGTGTATCCAATGTAGCTTTTGCGCACATCTCATACATAAAATTGTTCTTTGCCGAGAGGGCTAATTAAACCTGAAGTTTCAATTCACACTCACACTGTTTATTCATCTTTGGAGTCTGGAACGCTGTCGTCTCCCTCTTGGAGGTGAGCGTTAATAGCTGCGACACAGTTTTGTAACTAATGTAGCTATTTACGTACGCAATCAATTTGTAAAATTGTTTTTGTTTCCAATAAAGATTATGATTACTCATAACTAACGAAATTTGCGAGTACTCCAGATACACCACGGCTTAGCCCGTCTGGGATTACATTCGTGCTGTTACGTTATGTTTCATCTAAGCATAAGTTACACAAGATGCATGGGAAGTTGAAGCTACAAGATAAAGATGACAGTGCACGGGTGTGGACGCACCTTATTGCATCCATTGCTGTTGTGAGAGTGGAACTCGTCCCTAGTTTACTATACAATGTCTATGGCCTAGATTCATAAAAAACTTAACTCGATTATTTTTTATTTAAGCCCCGCATTATGATATTGGTCCTTAGATCTCTGTATACGCAGCGTCTACTACAGACGAGTTTGACACTGCACTCGCTTGCAGGTTTTCATGTACTTCACTTGTACGAATATCCAAAATAATGGCATTTTAGCCATTAATAATATTTTGTTTTAGATTTAGACGTAGAGTATGTAATTGGAACTCTGCACTAGCATGTTAATTGGTGGTAAGGAGGTGGGTTTATGTCATGATTAACACGATTAAAACGACAAGCATTTAACATGGCATTTCTTAAGATTTGAGGAGCTTGAATTACAAATCTTTGGACCCAGTCCCTTAATTTTTTTCTTGTGAAGTTAATGTTGTACTAACAGACTTGAATGCGATTAGGCTACTAACTCCTCAGATCTTAAGAGCGATCCCTGGCTTCCTGCATTGTCTGTGCTACTTCTCATAAAATAACGCTACGCCCACTATGTATTCTCTTTAATACTACTTACCAACTTATTAACATTAATTTTACAATAACACCAAATCGTCTGGCTTGTGTTACCGCCTAAAACGCACTTCATGCAACATTTTGATGTGCCTTACATGACGTATTTTCAAAACTTCTACCTTGTTTACAGTCTGCTTCAAATGAATCTCTGCTCAATAGTGTTTATCAATGATTCCGTTTCACCTCTCAATTTACGTTCTTGCATAAACCCACCCCTATCATCCGATGTTTTCAATTGATTATTGGGTACATTAGTAAAACTTATTTTTTTAGTTTTAAGTTAAGATCCAGAAACCTCCACAATATGACCTGAATTTAACCCCTTGGGAACAAAACGTTTAATAATTTAATAAACTGATTCAAACCTACTGAGTATTTTAGTTTAACGATTGGATACACGGATTTTGCTCATTGTTTGTTTTTGCTTTTTTGCATTGAGCATACCAAGCATACTAAGTATAATTTTTATTACGAATTTCACTTCGATGTTTTCGGGTTAACTTTCCTCAAAGGGCGACGCGTAAACTTGATTGGAGTTTAATCATAATAAATGTCGATTACATTCAATGGGCATCTTATTGATTAACCCGAGAAAACATAAAATATCGTTTTATTTTTAGTTTTGCCGCCCGTGGTGGTATGAGGAACTTCAAATATAAAATAAAAAACAATCAGAACATATAAAAATCTGTAATGAATGGTACGTTATAGTCGTATATTTAGACATCACATGTATCATCACATATGCATTACGTAGACACAGCACACATTGTATATCTTATCAGTGTCGCTTTTAGTTGTTTTTCAAATTATCACATTTAAAATGATTTTGTTCTCAGTACGTTATTACAGTAGATAAATGACACGAAACAAAAATAATCTCAACATCAAAATACGATACTGGTACTTCATTTTATTCTGTCCTTCACGCTGTTATATGCTTATTTTTTTTCAATTTATACTTTGCTGTTGTTATTATTTCACACCAAAACCAAGATTATGGATACTTTTATAAATTGTGGTACGCTTGATTTCTTAATGCGTTCCCTCTCAAAGGGGACACTATAGTTATATATAATTTTCAAAGTTAGGCTACTGCACAAATGTACAAGCTGCCACACATTTTTAATTAGCTTTCACCCTAGGTCTTTTGCCCTCTAGGTAAAAATGTATCTGGGGAATAATTTTTTCTTGGACTGCCAATTGACAAGATTGATAATTTGGCAACTTACCTACTAAGCCTTCATTGAGAGTCATTAACGGTTAAGTCCGAGGCTTTTCCTGTTAATACAATGATAACCCCATTAAACGCTTTTCTTCAGATCCTAATTCTCAAATTGGCGTCCCACTCCGTACGTCCCATGCGTCAATGGACATTCACCTTGATTCCCCAGTCCAGTCCACGTTTAACACGCAACGAAGCGAACCTCGTAACTACAGCTACCTTGTAAATAAGAAATGTAAGAAAATTAGAAGACGACGATGTTAATTCCTCTAATCTTCCTTTTTATCATTTTAATGTAAATAATGTATGTACTGAATAAATAAGGGAGATTCATAACGTTTTTCTGATTTCATTGATAGCGCTACGAGCAGAGATTTGATTTAAAAGCTCGAAATATTGCATGTGGGTTTTGTGTTACACTACATATTATTACATTGATTTTGCTTGACGTTGTGTGCCCAATAAGGTAAGAACGAAATTATTTATATTTTGCATGATAGTTTTGCTTTATGTTTTGTTCGCTATGCGTATAAAGCTAGTGGCTATTAAAGAATTACCACATTTTTATGCATTCAAATCACCGAATTAGTTCCTTACCCGGAAACTTAGTATACGCCAGTAATATCGCCATATTTGGCAGTAATAGCTACTTAAAACGTGACTGTAATAGTCACGTTTTAAGGAAATGAATAACCAAGTATTGTGTATTTTTCGCGGTTTATGACTGTTGTATGAAAATTATTGGTAAGTCCATATGCTGCGGAAGGTAAACGTCCGCGTCGGACGTACCGCGTGCGGATCTATTTGTAGTAAAATCAAAGCCCACCGCTACGGTGCGGTGTGCGGGCTGGGCTGCCTTTCAAAGAAGTCTTATGAAGTCTGCCTAACGCAGCGGACGGCCTTTAAGTAATTTTTGTTGTACAATCGTCATGTGTTTGTTTAGAGCACAGCGGGGTAGCGGGGGGCATCCGGTGCGACGACTCGGTGTCCGCACTGGGGTCGCGGCGCTCGCTCGCCGACACGAGCGTTACGAGCACGGCCGACCTGAGCGTGTTCTCGAGCGGGCGCTCGCATGCCATGGACAACTCGCTCGACACGCACTCGAACGTCAGCGACGACGCCACTGGGTCAGATGGGTGAGATCTTTTGTAGATGTAGATTGCACTCATCACACTAATAACGCTCCAATGATATAAGGCCTCTTCTTCACAACTGTAGTTCTTACCTTACAAATAAAAGCAGAAAGCTTGCTGACAGAAACAGTGTGAAAAAGTGGCCTTAGATTGCAACTAGAGCGATTGATCGATGACGTATGACATACACGCAGCGGCAGAAAAAGTAGACCACACAAGAAAGAGACGAAATATTTTTTAACCATGTCCCAGACATGTTCTATAGGGTTTTTGTCTGGGCTGCAAGCAGGTCAAGGCAATTTTTGAATACGAACATCACCTAAGTAAAACGCAACGATGCCAGCAGTGTGACCTCTTACATTATCATGCATAAACAGAAAATTATCTCGACAAATGAAGCCCACAAAAGGCACAACATGCTCCTGGAGGATTTCTTCAATGTACCTGGCTGCTGTCAGGCACTGATCTATGATGACCAGCTCCGTACGAGCTTCCGAACACATACCTCCGCATACCATGACGGACCGGCCTTGGTAACTGATCGTCTGGTCTGTCGTGATGAGAAGAAAAACTTCTCAACGGCGCGTGGCGTCTGTACCCTCTGCCGGGACCATCTGGTGCTCTTAAGGCTACTCTGCACTCATCGGTAAACAAAACCTTACTTCAATGGTCGATGGTCCAATTCACGGGTAAATCTGAATCGTGCAACTCTGTAATGTCTCTCAAGCTCTGGGCCTCGCGCTGATCTCCGCACGTTAATCACGTCCCTCCAGCCTTCGCCGGTCGTTCGTTCACTGAAGCATCAGAGATCAGGTGACCTGATCCTGACCTGACCTGATCTCAACTGCGGTTAGGAAGCTGTTTCTTAACACTTCCAGAATAACAAATCGGTCATCGCTGGCAGAGGTACACCTAACTCTGCCACTACCTACTTGCCGTGTATAAAGCCCAGTCTCACGATACCTTACGGTATAAATGGTATATTAAGAAATGCAGCCACCTACAGTAGAGTTCATCCTTGATCGGTTAACAAAACCGCCTGAGCAACAATCCATCAAGAAAACATTTTCGCAGACCCACGTTAAAAAAAAATTACAAAATTAAAAACATTCCAAACAGTAATTCTGGCAAACATATTTATAAAAAGTATGTTTTTTTTTTATATAAAAATTCAATTAATTTCAGGTTACTCACTTAAATAATCTAAACAGGTCACTTGAAAGCTACCCTCATCAAAATATTTCATAATTAACACTTAGTTTGTTTACAACGATAAGCACTTGGTCCGCATTTTCTGCCGCTGAGTGTATTTTGAGACTTTCCTATGGCACCTTGTATTTCGACTGGTGATCGTCGATTAATCGCAAACTAGTTGCTCCTTTAAAATGTTTAAAGTATTGTCAGTGCTAAAATGCTGTATAATTTTGGAGCTGACTAGGTAAACAAAATAAAATGTAGGATATCAATTCCAAGAGGAGTTCCAGAATGAACAAACACTGTTCAATCTGAAACACCTTTGTCAACACAATTACTGTTCTTCAGATGTCGTGAATTTTAATTAATTCAATAGGGATAAAGTGTAAATTTCATAGTTGTTTAGTACATTTTGCAAACCGTACGACCTTCTTATTTATACGTTTTTGTACACATGCAAACCTTGATCATAGTTTGAACCTTGTCATATTAAATGACGCAAAAGGTGGATTGAGAAACGAGTTCAATGTGACGTCTATAGTAAACAACTTTTTTGTAAGGTCATCCAATCAATACATTGTTTGCTGGGCCAGAAGTGGGTTTACCAGTTCTTACTGCGTTAAGTCCTTCGCAACTGGCAAATATTTCCTCGTAGAAACTTGTAATTTGTAGTCCAATAATATCAAAAAATAATATTTTCTTAATTCCTCAATAGAATAAAGTTACAAAAACCAACAAATTGATGAGAATTTCGAATGGAGACATGCAATCTTACCAAGTAGTTCTTGAAAAATACTGACCAAGAAAAGCCAAAAATGTTCTTTATACTTTATTTGGTTTGTAAGTAGCACCCCCGGACATCGGCGGCTTCCTGTCATTCTTTCAACTAATGTTGAAGCAAGGCATAATTTGTATGTACCGAGATCATTCTCTACCGATTCTGCTTGAGCCTGGTTTTCAGCTACGCTATACCCATGTTACTTTTAGAAAAAATATTCAGATATTATCCTATGAAAATATTATGATGGAATCTAGCATTTACTACATTTTTTAATAATCTTGATAGCTAATACTCTAAATGCGGGCTATGCTAATTTTCACTTAGTTTGCACATACACGGTGTAATAATGTAGTTATTTACCTTGTTAACTGTTTTCCTCTGTAGAAATGCATCAATTTTCTTGACCGATACAATACCAATGGATCAGTCACGTTTAATAGGTGTGTTATGCTGATTTCAGTTCGGGGATATGCGGGTTGAGTATACAGCGGGCACCGTCGACGGCGCACTCGACACCGCGCGCGACGCCGCACCCGCCCTCCGTGTCGCCCATGTCGGACGATGTGGTGCGCATCCACGTGACGTACAATCCGCTCGCTGGCAGCCCGCACCTCCATCCCATCAGCCCCTCCAAGTACAAAGCCTACAACAACGAGGAACACCACAAACCTGTCTCCCTCGGATTCTACACCAGCAACGGTTCCACCAACATACCGTCAGATAATAGGATTCGTATCCAAGTGCCATCCGAGGAACTCCTCACGCCCGTCGTTGACTCCGGGAGAATCATTACGCCACGATTCATTGAATCTCATTCGGAAATGTACGATCTAAATTAGAATATCATTTTTTAACTTTTTTTTCTTTTTCAAACGTAATGGCCAGTTATTTTTAAACACTATAACTTTATTTTTTTACTTTTTAACTAAACATTAAATTATTTTAATTAAAGTCAATGATTCTCGCTATTATTTAACACAAACTTTTGTACAAAGTAGGGATCTGTATTAGGGATTTATTAATTAGAATTTTAAAAGACATGGAAGCAATAATGTGCTTGCTGGTGTATTAACTTGCTTAACTTCTGCAGTACCTACGCATTTTATTTCTAAACACATATGTATTAATGTAGAATCTCAGTCTTAAAGTTTTAGGTTAGGGACTGTAATTTTGTAGCAACTACATATAATTTATTTATCTCAAGCTTAAGTTTGGCTTAATGTACTACACTAAAATAAGGCAAGCATTGGTATCTTGAGCACCACTGTAATCAAACGAATTATGATTTATTTAAAACAAATAACTGTGAGAGTACATAGAAAAAGTAGCAATGTTGCCAGCCTTACACAGTATTTTTCTAAGTATTCTATCATATCTGGCGAATCAAAGGAGGGAAATGGATTAATTTACAATAAACACGGCAATAATATTATAAACAGGTTGTACTCGCATGATTTGATCCATAATAAATATGCAACGACAATACATAAAAGTTTCATGCAATAGTTCACATTATCGAAATTTACAAGGGTATTAATTGACTAGCCTTTATTTCGTAAGTAAACTTTGTATCAGCGCGCACACCAAAAAAGTAAATAAACCAGTTTTGATGACGTGCTTAAAATAAATACGTTTTGAATATATTCTGCAGCATTGTATGTACGTACCTTAATAAAAGTTTGTTAAATACATGTTCCATTTTACATCCATGTTGTCTAAATTATATAATGAATAATAAGAATAATTCGTGTAACATGACTGCCATAAATGTAATATTATTATGTATGGTCAAATATTTTTGAAATTTAAATCGCAATAGATTGCAGTATGTATTTAGAATTCGTAGACTATGTTGTGGGTGTATTAAAACTTTAGTTGAAAGCTGAAATATAGCGATGGATAGATACGGCTAGGCTAACTATAATGTTAGTAATAATGAGAATCTCTACCGAGTCAGTGCAGTGCGGTTAGTGCTGTTGTTGTAATTGTAAATGAATTTTAAAAGGAACGTTTTTGCTGTATATATATGATACTAAAATATAAATTGATTAATGACATTTGAATTAGAAACCTTTTTCTTTGTTTATGAGATTTCAATTGTTGCTTTGACTCTTAATTGTTTCCTCTACCGTTCAAAGTATTTCATAATGTATATATATATTATGTTCTTATTTTGTATTTCACCTTTCATCCAATTTATTTTAAACCCCATAGTCTAAAACTTTAGATGTGTAGACAGTGTTAATGATACGATAGGTTCTAGATTCCCTTCAAATAACTCAGTGAGAAACGCAATAATATCAGTTAAATTGTTACTTGAGAATATTTAATATAAATACTTTTAAGATAATATTTATGTCTTTGTAAAGTGAACTATGTTTTCGGTCAATATACATGTAAATTAGCATTAATCTACACGCTTTGAAGAAAACACTGTTGCTAACGTTTTTAAATCGACAGTTTTTCAATTATTTAGTTTTCAACTTACTATTTATAAAATTAGATTAGTTGTATACTTAGTTTAGCTAGATTATTTTGTTAAAGAATGTTCTTTGAAGACTTGCGCAGAATACATGTTCCATGCGACTGTTTTTGAAATATTTTAACAAAGCTACCTATCGCGTATTAGAAAATAAGTGTTGTGTGGCTCGTAACGCGAAAAAAAGTTATGCTATTTAAAAACTTATAATGTTTATGTATTCGCGCCAGCCTTGTAGTGGGACATTTTTCTAATTATTCCAAAGTTATTGAAGTTAAAATAACTCATACGCAATAACTGATATTAAGGATCTTTCATAAACCGTTACCGAGGTATATGTACATCGTGACAAAAATTAGTTTTCTGGTAGCAATTCTCCAATCAGAGGCGAATCTCACAAGTGGCCTCCTAGGGCCTTGTATAAAGTTAATTAATAATAAAATTCAAGTATGAATAAGACACTGTAACTTTCTATTTTACCTTGATAAGATCTTGGGTATTCTGTGATAAATGAATACTATCTGGCACTTTATAATGTTACAAGTTACATAGGTTAGACAATTTTATTAATTCTCATTAAATTCTGCGCAATTAGGAAACACAGGCGTCCACATTTAAGATCAACAAATCTTGTGCCATTATTAAATTTAGAATATTATTCCTTTTTATTAAATTAGTCAAGCACTACGTTTTTGTTTATTTTCTTATTTTATAAGTAATTTTGTGAATGTATAACAAAATTACATAACGGTATTGTAGTGAGCATTGGCTACGTACACTATATTTTGATATCGTTTTTTATAGTAATATTTAAGACAATAGACAGCAAATAGAAATCTTATGACTTTCTGATTTGTAAAAATTCCTTTTTACTGATGTTTCGCAAATTTGCGATAACGACATTTTTTCAATAATGACACATCACGCATAAATTTAACTTTTATATGTTTTTTTTTTAAACAGGGATTAAAATTAATTACTAATATTGAAGCTACAGTGAAGGTTTGATTACGATAAAGTGATTAAATAAAACAAAAATAAATAGCGAATATTCGACTGAATCTCTGCGATGAACAGGGAACTACTAATAAAAAAACCGCAATAATACTCTCCGTGTTCTTTAGATATTTCAATTGTTTTCTGGTGCATCGAAATTAGAAACCTCAAATGAGATGTCCGTCCAGTTATTTCAGTCTAGAGACTGAAAGATTTGATACATGAAAACTTAATAAATAAGCTTCAATTTTAATTTCAGAATTTGATAATTTAACGCGTCGTTTAGTAAATTCTAGTTAATATCCAAAACTTAAAAATATATGTAAAGTAATTGTGTAAAATATATTTGATGTGAATAATATAAAATTGTGCAGTTTTCCGCGTTATTTGGTAAGGTGGAAAGTGTGGGCCTTTTATTCGCATAATGGGATACACCGATACAAAGAACAGCCGTATTTATTAAATGAATATTATCGGTTTTGATTTCATCCAGTCAAATTAAGTTTGCTGGCGTAACTTCACTTTTCAACAGCTAATTTAATCTGACCCCGTCCATATTCCTTGTTTGGTACTTTTTTTATTCACTCAAATTATTAGCTGTATAATGCTTTCATTGATGAGACAAAAGAAATTTTATATCCCCAGGTATAATTAGATATCTCTTGATGTTGTCATGTTCAATAATTATTGAAAAAAAAAACTTTAAGATATAACTGCCATCAAGCGACAGTTTAAGAATAAAAATGAAGTCGGTCAATAAAATAAGCTACTGTTGCATATATTAGAAGTTATGGTTTGTTATTAGAAGGTGCTTGAACCAGGGGAATATTACCAGATTAAAAAAAAAAAGTTATTGTTGTAGCAAACGATTAGATCTTTCAGTGTCCCTTCGTTAAATACAATTATTAAATCGACAATTGGGGCATCCATGTTTGGGATTTTAGGTCAAGTCTTGATAGTCGGCGAGCATTCTTTGAATTACTTATTACATATCTAGGTAAGGTCGCAACTTTAGGAGCTGTCATTTAGATCCAAATAATCGCAATAAAATTACCCATTGGAAGTAATGTGTAATTTACTAAAGAGATGAAATCAGGAATTGTTTTAATTCTAAGAAATTAATATTTAATATATTTAGAGTCCGTTTGTGACGATTAGGACACTATCGTTGTATGCATAGCTGTCACTTCGTCGTTGTAACGTTTGGATCGAGTGAGATCCCTTCGTGCATTCAATGCAATCGTTTCTAAACCATCTGCCATGTTAGATCGATAGTTTGTCTGTTTAAAGATGTGTCCTCATTTCTCAAAGCTGCCGAATCCCAAACGTTACATCGTCTCAGCCTACGTCTACGTCTGTTATTAGGACTACAGTGAGAATTGTGCCTGCACGAATTACGTTGTTACTCTACATACTTAGCTCATGACTTATCGTGTTTTAATATAAAAAATAATGATAGAATTGTTAACTTTTTACCTGAACTATCGTGTATAATAGTTATTAGACTTTATGTGGTCAGCATTTGCAATATTGCCTATTTTTAAACACCAGGAATGCTTGTCATTTGGTATAATAACAAAAGAACGTGTAAACTAAGTATTATTTTCGTATCATATTTATTTTAAAATTGTATTTTTTTTGCTTTAGCTTGTAAGTTCTTGTTTTTAATTTAAACACATAGGTAGAGTTAGTTTATAAGTGATTGAAATGGAAGGCCTGTATAAGCTTAATTTATAAGGGGTGCTGAAAGCTCGTTCGGAAGTGCACATAGAAAACGTGTTAATTGTAAAGTGTCGTCGAAGCAAGTTTGGAGCTAATTTAAATTTTGAATTTGGGACTATGCAATGGTCTTTAAAACGAGTGTTGTTTATGTATGTGCATTTATCGGGTATTTGTGTCGCAATACGTCTTAACTGAGAGTCAATATAAGTGTAATGTTTGCGCAAGGTCACATTGCGTTGGTAACGTTGGTAATGTTAGTGAACACATGCTCAGCACGCTTATAAGTTATCTTCAAAATATCAACGTGGTAGGAGGAAGACCATACTTACACGCAAAGATCAGCATATTTTATGTTTTTCCAGCCCTCATTTTTTTATATCCTTCCAGCGATGAGATCCGTACACTCTGATTTTACTACCACTACTTGAAAATGTTTCACACGAATGGGAATCTTATTCATATAAGTTAATGTTCATATTCGTATAAAACGCTCGATCACATTCGATTATGACTACATGCACATACAATCTCATACAAATAATCATCTTATGAAACGATTTTTGTATTAAGGTCGACTAAAGTCATGCAAAAGCAGGAAATGTTGATAATTGCGTGTAAATATGATTTCGTTCATTGATAAATCTGATGTTAGCTTGCCTTGTTAACAATTTGAACCTAATGTTAAAGGAATGTTAGTATAATTTCACATGCTATTTTGAATTTTGTAGATAAAAAAGAAATATGCCCATTACCATATGAGCAAGAGTCCTTTAAAATAGGTTAGATTTATTCAATTTGCTCATTAGATTCCAGTGGGACTTTGCTAGTGTAGCAAAGTAGCCTTGGACTGTATTGTATCAGCCGAGTGAATCCTTTAGGATGGCCATTGCCCAGTAGAATCGCTAGATACCCACAAGTAGTAATACTACAGCCTATCCTATAAAGGTTTGCCCATATTTAAGGGTGCGGTATATAGAGTTTTTTTCGCGATCACGATATTGGTACCATCGAGAAAGTTGTTCAGTTTGATGGTTTGTACCTCACCCTTAAATATGAGCACACCTGTCTAGAACACGCTGTATATCTATGGGTAATAGTTCCAGTCAGTATAAATATCCCACTACAGCGCCAATACCTCTTCTCAAGCAGTGGAAGTACCAGCATTCATACATGAGTGGTGTTACACGGGTGTTCGGATCGGCAGGACTCGACACGCTAAGCCGCAAAATGGAACATTTATATTTATACTTACAATATACTTTCGAGAATAATCGCCACAGATAAGCTATGACTAAGCCGAACCGAACAAGGCTTCGATGGTAGACGCCGAACGGAGTTTACCGATTGGCACGAAACACCTAAAAGCCGAGTATATGTACTACCGACTTCACTGACGGGCTGCAACTTTTCACCCTTATGACCTAAGTAATAAGGTTGAAAAGTGGGAGATCGCCAGTGAACACGGTAGTACTTGTATAGTTATTACTTTCTGTCAGTTTTCTTGTTCAACGAAATACTATTGTTTCGAATGTGCCGATCGGAATACAGATGTAGCACCTCCATTATAGAGCACCTCTGAAGGGCCCTACAGACTCACGCCGAGAACACCCGAGAAGCGTGAATGAGATTTGTTTCTCACCAACTCGTTGTCGCGCTCGCCTGTTCGCCGATCGGTGTCGGTCTTTTTGCCCGCTTCAAACGGTTTATCGGGTATCGGGAGAAGGTCGCATGAGTGTAGAGAGCTTCTCAGTTCTCGCGCTATGTCCCGGCGAGCCTTCTCGCCGAGACTTTTCGCGTGAGTCTGTAGGGCGAATCAGACCTTTCAATTTTATTTTCATTAAGTTTTCAAGTCACACTGGTACTTTGATTCGAACCTGTATCCTCGTGCTTGAGACAGTTATCACTGAAACTCTGGACCCTCACGACTTTATTCATTAAGTGTTAGCTATTTATTACGATAAATTATTAGATCTATGATATAAAATCTTGCTAGGTTTAGTCTGGGTGTTTGCCATAAAGTTACCGCTTCGACTCGACTCACAATAGTGTAAGCTTTAAATCGTGTTCAATTTAGACCACGCGTGGTCCCAGAAAATGTTGAAAATGATACCATAATTAACACGATTTTAAAAAATCTCACAATTGAATGCATTATTGTGTATTGATTCGAAGTGCAGACGGCGCCGAGTCTGTGTAATGTGCGAATACCTTAAACCTGTAGGTGTCTTTATGCAAGCACCCTATCATTGGAATAGTTGGATAAAACAGTCAATTTCAAATTTACTAAATCAAAGTTCAGTCAATTTCAATATTTAATAGATCAAAGTCGTAATAAAAGCAACGAACTTATAGCAAGTGAAATTATATTTAAAATTTTAATATAAGTAAACTGTACCTTGAGTAATGTTCATATAACCTATCGATACCCGTCTAAAGATAAATCATACTTTGCACGAATCAGCAGTTTCAGTATCTCTATAGCTTCATTCAAATTAAAATATTGTATTGCATCCATGTTGTATGTAATAGCTAAATAAACGAAATGCCTCTTAGCTGGTGATTTAGACCACTGGACAACTTTCCTTAAGAAACATTGGCCTGAATCACCACCTAATTGTTAAAACCGGTACAAGGGTTCCAGCACCTGGCATACACCCTGCAAGGGCATAGCAATTTACAGAGTAAGAGTAAAATTAAATACCCTTTACGTATACACAAACCTAATTTACTAGAGCAAAATATTAGGTGCCAATGCACTTTTCGCTCTAGTGAGTTAGGTACGGTGAGAGACAGGACGGGACTTCTGAGAGAATTATAGGGAACATGCTGATTTGTGTATAGATATACACACACTGAAAGCGGTTCAAGGATCTTTTAGCGCGCGGCCATAATCGGAACTAACGCCGCCATCTTGATTTTCCAAACAGTTTCCCCAGAGAATATTTACCAACTCCTCTTTCCAGACTCATTCAAGCTCCAAAACGACCTTTGCTTTTAGGGAGTAGGGTGTCGATAGGGTAGTGGATCCTGGGCATACGTGTATTCGACATTTTTGTGAATCTTTTGACTCTGTATCGTCAACATAAGGTTACCGCCTCCAAAAAAGTAAGTCATTCGTGTATCATATTAATTCCTACGAACTTAATGCATGAAAATAGAAGTCTAGTTGATTGCTGATTTATCGTTAAGCCCACTTTGGAAGGAGAACGTCTTTAAAATAATAACGTAATTGTTAAGCTAGCAGTGAGCTCTCTTGAAAATATTAGCGGGAATAGACACTGTTCATAATAAATATAATAATTTTCGATATTGTGGTTTTATTTTCAGCACTTAACAAGTTTCGACCCAGAAAGGCTCGATAGGCTCATTTTATTGAAGCTATTTTTAAATAAAATAAACACAGAGCTTATAAATGGTTTATTCGCGTAATTTAAAGATTATAATTAAATTACAAAATAATATCATATAACTGATAATATTTCAAATAAATTGTTTTCAATGTTTGGTGCGCTGTGGTAATGAACAAAACAAAATTTAGTTTAATTACCTAAAATTAATTTTCTACACAATTTAAGAACAAATAGGAACTTCATTGGGTTTGTTGCGACATTACGCCTATAAATTTTGTAAAAAGTGTATACATATTACAGTTGATTCATAAAATTTAATTAGATACCCTCATAAACTTCATAATAAAAGTAACAACTTGATTTATATAATATTAGACCTCATTTAAAAAATAAACTATCAAATGATAGTTGTATATTTCTCGAGACTTCTTTTGTTCGAGACGAGTGTAAAAAGTCAAAATGGACTTATTTAATTGATATTTCGATCACTGCTCTGATCATACTAAGAAAGGCCTCGTACCTGATATTTCTCGTCTATTTATCACCAGCGACTGCATGTACTTATTGAAATTTCAGTTCTTCGGTATATAAGTATCTTTAAAACTTATTAATAAGTGCAGTTATTTTTATTTATCGAAATTCGTACAATGCACTTATAAAATACACACATATTTCTATAAATAATGTTACAGTAATTATGTATAAAACATTTAAGCTTACAAACACTAAATGCAAGATCCCAGTCACCAATATAAGATAAAAAAATGTTCGGTTTTAATGGAGAAGAGTTAGATTAATGAAATCATTTGTTCATATACACTGAAAACGATTTCAACGAAATGATATTAAGTACTGACAACAACTAGGTATGCTTATGGCAATATGTTCGATCGTTATTTGGTCTTTGTTTATTTTACAAATACTTGATCTATCGTGTACATGGTAGCTCATTTTGGATGGGACCGACAATTTATTGTTACAACATTATCGTGCCTACATCACACAATCAAAAATACATGTTGACTCAAATACCCATTTCTAAGTACACCATTCAACAGTATTCAGTTCTGATTCGGGAATGTAATAGCGATTTCATATAATTTTATATAACATGCCCAATTATAATTTGTACCTAAAAAATATATTTTATAAAATACAGCAAAATAAAAGGCAACATTCAATACCTATAGTATAAAGTAACAAGTATAAAGTTTCAAATGAATGATGTGGAGCAAATATTGACGACATGCAATAAGTAGCACCATTCGTTTAGCAGCGTGACTCATAGTTACCAATAAAACAGAATATCCACGTCCGTTTCCCAAGAGACATTTGGTCGAAATAGTATTACACGCACCTGGGTAACGAAACAAAATAACCACATCGACACTTGACTATTTTAAACGACTCGAAAGTACCACGCGCAAAACTGGTATAAAATTATCTATTCTAATTACTAAGCTGTACGCTAATATCTATCACACATTAACACAGAATCTTTGAATGAAAGGCTGTGCACAATTAATGTTTTGCCTTATTTACTGTATACGCGTATAATTTCTTTAATGGCATCTTTAGTGCCGAACACAAGTGCGAAGAGACCAAAAATTAGTACAACAACGTTCTTCCAGATTAGGAATTTGCCAGGTCCGAAACCGATGTCCCAGTAGGTGATAACTTCGATGAAGGCAGGCGCAATCAGTCCGAGGATTGAGAAGCAGAAAGCGCCAATGACACCCATGAAAGGTCCAATGGTGGGGACTGCCACGGCCAGCAGCACGCAAGCAGTGACCATGATTGTCCTCATTATGTAGTCGGCGAGGTCTGGGCGCTTGGTAAACTTGTCTTTAATGCTGTTCCACATGATTTCGACGCACACATAGAACTGCAGTCCATATGTGCAGTATACGGCAATGGCGATAGCGATCTTGACAATTTGGGCAGGACTGTAACCAATAAGACATGTTGTTCGAATCAATTTATGCACTATGAAATAGGTATAGGTACTCATCATTCATTATATTCATCATGGTTCTCTTATTCGCTTACTTGCTACTTAAACGACATGTTTAACACCATAAACAAATTATTATTCTATTTACTTCACAGTGTTCCCTTTTTAAAGCGATGATTCCCATTGTCCACCACCTGCTTGTCCACTAGTGGTGGACTGTGACACGTTTTTTTTTAAGTTTTTGCTTTGGTTACATCTCTATTTGAATCGGATTCTAAAATCCCAATCCTTTTTCTAAACTAAAAGTAGCTTAAGTTACTCCTTATAAAATCAGTTATCTGCCAATAAAAGTCAAAATCAATATAGCCGTTTCGGAGATTAGACGCAACAAAAGAAAGAAAGACAGGCAGACAATATTTTTAATTATTATTTTTTGTTCCAATTACCGTACCTATCTACGAGTATATGGTAGTTCTATAATTGTATCGTATATTTTTGCACATGCAGGCAATAAAAACTGTTATGAAATTACAAGCAGGCACTTCAATTTCAATCTTCAACTTCAAAATCGTGTCACTGTCCGCCACTGGTGGACATCGGGAATCATCGTTTTAAAATAAGAAATGATAAGATAAACCTTAAACCTCCAATCCAGTTTTTTTGATGTTTTTTTATAGGCATTTTAATTTGTATAAGGCACGATGATGCGCAAAGATAAATGCATCAGTAGAATACTTACATTTCGGAATTTTCCAAGTTCAGGGTGATGGAGTCACTGACTGCCTCCCCGTAGCGCAGGTATCCGAGGAAACCAAGAAGGATGTACACTAAGGTGACGCCGCTCATGCCTTTGTTCAGGACGCCGCACGTGCCGAGCATGGAACGAGGCGTCTTCATAGCGTTCTCCAGAGGCATCACGACACCGATGGCTTCCATTGCGAAGATACTCAGTGAAAAGAATTCAGGCCATTCTACAGGTGCTTTGAAAAGCATTGATTTAATTTCGTCAGTCTTTAGTTCCCCAGTGCCAACCAGGTAGTAGAAGGTGATTCCAAGTCCGAGACCCATGAACACGTTAGCAATCATGGACACTGGCGCGAGGTACTTGAGATTGCGGATCCATGCCATGAAGATGAGTGGCAGTAGTAGGGCTATGATAAATATTCTTATTTCCACATTTTCTTCTTTTTCGCCCATGTGGTACGCCACGACCTGAAATAATGGCATAATAAAATATGAAAATGTTTTTAAAGGGAAAACATAGTTTTAGATAGTTTTTAGTAGTCTTCATAATAATAAGTGGTACAGTTCAGTTCAAATGATACCTACATAGGTTCTATTCTAGGTAATTATGTAGGTACTCGTAAGGGCTCACCTGCAGAATGTTCTTAGCGACGATGACGGTGTATACTGAGCAGGTTCCGAAGTACGTCAGGAAGAGACTGACTAGAATGAAGATTCTGAAAACAAACAAATTCCGTCAATCAGCGCAGCGCTGCAAATGATTAAGGTAAGGAAAATATATTAGGTTAGATAATTATATTATCATAGTTTTCGAAACGAAAGTATTTAAAACTATTATACTTGTTGATATCTAACCTAATATATTTATTATCTTATGGAATTGACAGCTTAGACCGGTGGGTTGTCACGGATATTGCACAAGAGTTCTTTAAATAAGTACATAAGGGGCCGTTCAAGTATTACGTAAGCACTATAGGGGGGCGAGGGGTCTTTGCTTAGCTTATTTTTGATGACATGGGGGGTCCCCGGGATCTAGATGGTGATTACGTTAGCAGTAATTATTTACATTTTTACACATATGGCAACCTACACATGGTCTATGCTTGAAAACGAAATGCATTTTCGAGGATTCCTACAAATAATGAATACGTTAAGGTACTCGCTTAGAACTGAGTAGGGGAATTACCGCGCGCTATTCACTTGTCTTAATTTTTTCCGTAAATTTATTGTCTTGTTTCGATACGATTGACGATTTGACGTTACAGTCCTCTATTCCAAACCTATTCCTTATTTCTAGACTTATAACTGCTGCTCATGAATCAATCAATTGCACCAATGTTTACGTAAGCACGGGAGGAGGGGTAAGAGCTTTGCTTACTTTTGCTGACGAGGGGGAGGGGTGGGTTAATGATTGCAAAAAATCTGATTACGTAATACTTGAACGGCCCCTAAATAAGGATTTGTGAAAATTCATCGCAGGAGTTAAATAAAAAAGGATATGAAAGTTTGCAAGGATGTTCGACATTGTTGCCGAAGGGACACACAACGCACACAACCAGACCTCCTTCACTCGTTCTAAGCCATACACTAAAGTACCTACGGCTAGCGTTCGCCCGGGCGAACAAAACCCAGTTGGTTGCCACGCGCCCGCTCGAGTGTACCTATGTACATACATACCGCACCCGCTCGCCTTTAATAATGGCTAAATCTCAGGCGAATTGCAATGTAGACTGTCAAAATAAAACTAGCAAGAAAACTTTATCTTTTTTAAAATTACCCTAACACATTCAACATTAATGAATTATTTATTAAATAATTTTGAAAAACTTTTACCAGCCGGCCATGCCAAAGGAAGTGAAATTTACACATTTATGTAGGTACATGTTTTCCTAAGGAGTAGGTACATTTTAAAGTTATTTGTTGTATTTAGAATTTTTGCGAGGATTAGATTTAATTATCCAATTTTGCGGGAGGGTACAAAGTTCATTAACCATTATATTAAGGTGTATTATGGTATTTGTGATTTTCAACAAATAAAATAAAATATTGTTTTAAATGTAAAAAAAAAAATGTTTTTAGTCACCCATTCTTTTGTGTAATAATTTCTAAGTGTAGACTGCCCCCTAGCGTTGCGTTCAATGACTCACGTGATCGCCCGACACCACGGCAGACGACCACGTAGTAGTACTCTCGGGGGTACGCGCGCACGAAGGCCATTAATGTTTTTGTAGGTATTTATAGGTATCTATCTATTACTTCGGAGTGAAGTATCTGTTCCGTAAGTAGGTACTTAACTATAAATCAATATGTGACACAACTTCGCAACAAATCCTAATATTAAATAATAAGTTTTTTTTTTTATTATTGTAATACGTGTATTTTTTATTTCCTTGTTTATGGTGCGATCTGTCCATTTACTAACATTCAGCATCTTTTTGTCCATCTTTTTTGTCCTTTTCCGCCCAGTGGTGCATCCACATTAATCCCTTTTATGGTATCAGCTGTCATAGTATTCTCCGGCAAACTTGATGAAAACCAAGACACTCCAGCCTCTTGAACTGGTTTTCATAAAGTTTGATGCCAGTTTATTAGGATGACTATTAATCCTATTCTTGTAAGCGCTGACTGCTTGCGTGATTTGTTCTTTCACCTTTGGTATTTTTAAGTCCCGGTATAAGCTATCATTGGTCATGTACCGTGGTGCATTAGTTATAATCCTAAGCATTTTTTATTGAAACCTTTGGAGTATGTCAATGTTAGAATTTGCTGCCGTGCCCCACAGCTGTATTCCGTATGTCCACTGTCCAGATAGGCATTATGATACATTTATAGATCCTGAGCTTATTTTCCAGGGAGAGCTTGGATTTTTTGATAGTAGCCAATAGTGTTTTCTTAGTTGTAGGCTCAATACTTTACGCTTCGTGAATATGTATATGTTTTCGTCAGGTTAGTCGCCGGTCCAAGTACATTCCAAGGTATTTAGCTTCTTCCACTTGGGGAATCACAACATTATTTAGTCGTACAGGTGGGCATGTTTCTCATCTTGTTGTGAACGTCACATGTACAGATTTGGTTTCATTTGCAAATTACTATAGCGAGAACTTAATGAGCGATGGTGAAACAGACCGATCATCCGCAGACCTAAGACCAGCCACAGGCTTCCCTTGGTTTAAGCCAAGTGTAGGAAAATGTTTCTCTTTTGTCTACATAGTTTCAATTTACCTGAAAGCATTTCCCCAAGGTCGAAGCCGCTGCGGTCCATTCTCAAACGCTGCCTGGCCCACCTCTGGGAAAGTCATGTGAGTTTTTCTAGTTTTCTTGTATAATACGTGGGAGCATTTGATCTGTTAACAAAAAAATTTTTAATTAACAAGAGGTTGAAAAACATGCTTATGGCACAGCCTGATTAGCTGCGGAATAACTAGGAAAACCGGACGTTGAGGTAGCGAAAATCTCCTGAATGCGGGAAGCACAGGACAATCTGTTATGTGTACGGGCACGGGAAGGCCTAATCGTGCAGCAGTGGGCGGACGTAAATGTAAAAGATTGTATTTTCGATCGAATGTATTTGGGGCTAGGTATAGAGTTCTGGGTGTTTTAAATAGACTCCTCTTGCCTATGAGTTTCTATTTTACAGATTCGCTAGGCATTTTATACACACGCGTGTTACGGCAAAGTCGCGCAAAGCATTACTAAGTTATGGATTATATAGACACAAACACGCAATTGACTGTCACAAAATCGCAAATAAGGTTGTAATTTGCATAGCAGTGACTTTGGATTATACTTACGAGGATGTAAGAGCAGTGAGTGCAGATGAGCGCGACCAGCATGGTGAAGAAGATTCCGGAGACCAGCCCAGCGCACTTGAACGCCTTAGGCATGGCCAGGATACCCGTGCCGAGGGACGCCTTCAGCAGATGCGTCAAGGTGTCCATGTTTCTGTAACACCACGACAAGTCCTCGGTAACAACGAGACGGCTGCTCCAATAGTTCTATTTCTAAACATTTAGGTGAGATGGGAATTGTATTGCTTAGTCAAAGGGAGGAACTATAATTCTATACTATTAAATGAGCAATATTTGTAATCACGTTCTCGAAAACGGGTCTAATGATTTCGATGAAAGTTGCAATATAGGGGTTTGCGGGGGCGAAAAGTCGTTTTCTCTATTTTCACCCGAGCAGAGCTCGATCGCCTAGGTACTATATTTTAATACTAGACTAGACATAGTATAGGTAACGCTGTAAGTACCACGGTTGTTGCGAATATCAGCATCAGCATCCGCGGATTATCATTATTGTTTTTATATCAGCATCAGCAACAATCGATGCTGATTTTTTAAAATCAAATCAAAATCAATTATCAAACATCTGATATGATGAACGAACACGTCACGACTTGAACTTCAGAATCGTCTTCGTTGAAAGCGGGACTTAGCGCGAGCCACGTGTTGTTTTAACCAAGCATAGACAGTTATACAAAAACAAGCTGTTACTTGTTCCCTCAGCAGTTTGTTTAGTCAACATAACTTGGTGGGACGTTAGTGAGTTATTGTGTGACGTCTTTTATTCAAAATCTTATTTCACAATTACTAACTATTTTATAGTAAGATATTTATTAATATCAGCATCAGCATCCGCTGATATTGATCTGAAAAAATCAGCATCAGCATCCGCTGATACAGTAAAAATCAGCAATGACATAGCTGAACATCGCAAGATGATCTAAAGGAGATGGGAAAGGAAGATGCTCACTAAAATATTACATTTACCTACAGTGAATTATGTTAATAGCCTTGAATTATTGCTCGAAGGAAGAATAGTAACTTTGTGTTCAGGTTAATAGAATTCAAGAAAAACATGCTATTTTTGCTCGCCTTATTCATGTTACATTATGGAACAGGCAAACATTTTACAATTCCCCCTTTCCGATGTAATTCAATTCTTCGTTTGGAATTGTTGATTTCAGAGAGTTAAGGTTTTATGTTGAGGGTACACCTCCTTGGATAACGCTTTTTTCAAAGCTTTAATCATTACTTTCTTAATATAGTAAAAACCTTCAGGAAAATATAGGTTCTCTAGTAGGAACCTCGACGTGTAGGTATATGTTTTTCTACCATGAGTAAGGGCGTCGCCAGCTTTAGAACTAGGGGGCAGAGGGGCAGCAGGATGAGTAAAAAAGATTTTTAAGGGATAAATTTACTAATTACGGAGCAGCTGAAGTTCTTCTAAGAATCTAAAATGCATTAGCCACCTCAAATATGTTAGCACCTCGGATTGGTTAGATTTTCTATACTTGGCCATATACAGGCTGATTGTTAATGGATGCAGTCCTTGAAATGGGTGATACTGGAGCTAATTTACAACAAATTTGACCCGATAATTAGGGGTCTATACTGAGTGGTTTCGGAGTAATGGAACTTTAAAGATTTTTTGCAAAATTTCCTCCTCTTGACCAAATATTGATAATGGTGACAAATCTACGTCGTTCAGAGCATTGACATGACACTATACAGTTAGCGCATAAACGAATAAATTTTTCGAAAACCAACATATCAAAAAGATCTCAAACTTTTTGTTTAACAGCGTCATAAAGTTCATAATATGAGAAAAAATCGAAACTACCCAAATTGGAGAAACGACTTCTTAGTCTTATTAGCTTTCAAAATTGGTATAACAGTACCTACCTACCCACTTCAAAAATATTATGGATAATAACAACTGTTGTTCCAGACAAGGTCGTATTTTGACCGTACTGGTTATTACGCATTTCTGAATCAATATCAATTTTTGGTAGAGAGGAGGAATATTTCTAAAAGAAGATTGGACCCCTAGTTATAGCTCTAGTATCAGCCATTTCAACGACAGCTGCCCTCTCATGCCCCCCACCCCTGGCTACGCCCATGACCACAAGGACAGTATTTTTTATGGTTCAGTAGGTACCTAGCGTGGCATTGAACACATCATTCCGTTTTTGTATATTTTTGACGCTTACGAGATTTTATTAATAAGTATTACGCTTAGCAATGAACTTAGAGCCTGAGGTTTCTGCGCAAGGCGGGAAAGAAATACCTACCTCACTAAACAAATTCTGATGGATTTTGATTTATGCATGGGAAAATCACAATATGCCTGCTCACTCTCTTATAGAGTATCCCTGAGTTGGAAAGTAGACATATTATAACATTATGTAATTTAAAGACACGTAGCGTGACTATATCCATCACTAAACATCTATTTCACTGCAGTAATCCTCTCGTATGATTGCGAATCATAGACACGACATACTCGTATATTCCTTTGTGTCTTGTAATTTGATACTACTAACTGGAAAAGGTTTACAACGAAAACTTTCATGAAGGGATTTGTAAAATGAGACTACGGAATTTTATATTTTCATATTCACAAGAGAAATGGTATCTATACAAAGAGAAATAATATGGAAATAGGACAACCGCCTAGAGGTAGAAAAGTTGTTAGGTAATCATTCAGAAGACTTTCACCACTCCTTACATTTTCATTTGTAATCATTTTCATGGGAAAATGCTTCTGTTTCAAAATGAGCTAAGTTATTTATTAGTAATTCGCATCAGCCAGTGAAGAATGTGTAAATGTTTCGCGTAGCAGAAATAAAACTATTCTGTAGGCATTTACGGTAACAGTGGCCTGCATTTTTATGGGTTTCTAGGTCACTACGTGGGTATATAAACTGCATACCTTCTACGAATATCGACCTACTGAAATAGCTTCAATTTTATGGTAATTCTACACTCGGCTGAAAGTTCTAAGTGCTTTTTAGTTATTAGGTTTTAGTGGACATCTCACATAGACATACTGGTTCCAGGTGCTTAGGATTAGAATAAAACTGCGCCAAAGAGGATGATGAAAGAGGATGAGGCGAGAGCTTTACAGGTATCTAGGTGAGAAATATTTGAGAACTAATCCCTTTTTGCGCTATTTTACTAACAGTAGGCGATACCTAAATCTAACGACTAAATATTATTGGTCTGTTGGATTTCCAAGTCTCGGCACAAAATGTTGAAAGTCTAACATTGTGCTTTCATTTAGGCGTGTCGATTAAATGTCACCTGTGACAACAGGTGTTATTCTGCTTTGTCTAATAATGGATTGGGTGTCAACCTGTCAACTTCCTTACTTATTAGCAAATAACAAAGCAAAATAAAAAGGGAGAAAAGGATATTGATCGGAATATGTTTCATTTTCTGCTCTGTCGAGCATGTTGCTAAAGCGTGATAAAAATCAAACAATACTTACGAAGTGGGATTCTCCAGCTTTCGTTCGGCGAACGGGTCGAAGTCGGCGGCCTCCGGATCCTTCGCCATGTTGTATCTAAACAGAAATTTGGTGGAATTAGCCAATTTATCAAACAATCTGTCAAACTTCTTCCCAACTATATTGGGCTCGGCTTCCAGTCTAACCAAAATCAGCTGAATACCAGTCATTTACATGGAGCAATTGCTTATCTTGACTCCACAACCTGTTGCTGGGTAAGCCTGTTTCTCGCACTAGTAAATGACGGTTCTGAGCGACACGGTACGGCAGCACGTTCTATGCTGATGGATGAGGGTTAACCCTAACACGATACTCCAAGGTCACCATGCTCGGTCCGGGGGCGGGAGTCACAGGGGTCATGACCCTCCCCTAGTGACAGATGAATTCTTATGAATTCCTAAAATAATACCACCATCATCATCATTACATCGATGACGTTGCAAATATTATCAAATTATTGGTAAATCTAAGAGGAAGATCCATTTCTAATGTAAATACGGCAAGAGTCGAATGCCATGTGAATATTTTAGGTTCGATACCTACCAACCAAACCAAACCACCCCTGTGGTTTTGGGGTCCAGCTGGACTGCTTTCGAAGTAGCATGTCATGTTACACTTTTACGCTTCTTGTCTAATTAATACTTTACGATCAGTATTACGATTAATTATTCTAGGAAGCGCCTATGATTATATATTAGGTAGGTGTATTAAGGAGGACACATGGGTTCGCGAAACTGAAGGAGTGGAGGGAAGCCTTTGCTCAGGAGTGGGATAGAGCAGGCTAGAAAAAAAAAGTTACATCAACTGAAATACGGGTAGATAAGACATCTACATAGATATGTGGAGTAACCTTTTGCCTGCCTGGTTGAAAGCTCAGAAAAGAAGAGGCGTCTTTGGTTTACTGACTGCCTGATCCGTTGGCTTAGTGGTCCCTACTTCGCTAGCAGCGACTACTGAACATTAGGTCCTGGATTGGATTCCCCGGTCCGGCAAAGTATTATTGGGTTTTTCCTTTAGGACTTTCTCAGTTACACGGATACCGGAATTGTGCCCGGTTGATGGCAATAGGTTCCCGCCTATTTGCGATATCTCAGTCTACAATAAGGTACATCTCTGCCTGGCTGTTATGTTATGTTATGTTCTATATGAAATACTTACTTGTTGACGATTTTCTCACTTTTCTTCTCATCTTGAGACAGGAATGTCTCCAGCTCCTGCGGCGCAGGCGCGTTGCCATTTGCTTCCTAGAATAAGACATATTTTTAGATGACATACATACTTGTGTGTGATTACACGGGGGGAGCAAAATACTCTACTTTCTGGGAAAAGAAGCTCCCAGTTTTAGTAACTAGCCTAAAAAAAATCATGATGATTTTCGTTTAATTTTTCATAATAATACAATAACATATCATTCTTAGATGTTAGATAAGATCCGGATGGATATATACGTACTTTCGTAGATCTTAGGTCTCTATTTTGAATTTATCGCAATCTAATGACAGGTAAATTACTGTTTTTTTATTAGGTTTATAAGTAGGTATCTAATAAACAAAAAAAAAAAAACTGATAGTCATACATAACGAAGTAGATATTCCGTATGTTATAAGAATAATGTGCCAAAAATGATCTTTACAGTTACTGCGTACGTTATCTCATGAAAAAAGTAAGATAAGATATTGTCTCGATGGGAATCAGAGATAAATTCAGATAATACTAATAGCCAGTATCAAAACAAGCATTTCGCAGGTTTCGTATTTCAATCAAATTGGTTGATTAGAAAGCCGTGTCGTATAAATATAAGTAGTCTATCAAATAAGATAAACAGAGATAAATAGCATTAAACGCGCATTCATTTTAATTAATATCGTTGAGTTGAGTTGAGTATTTTTATACAAAATCAAGCGCTGATAAGTTCTCTAAATAAACCCAGTTGTTATATAATATACCTAGGGAATTTTGATGATTATACAGATAGTAACTAAATTCAGTTTCCAACTGCATAATATTCAAGGAAAATCCTTTCAACAAGTCTTCATCTTAACCATTTCAAGTTTGTTTTGAATAGCGCACTAAGTGAACCTTGAAAATGATAATTATTTGTTTAGTTATTTGATTTAGGTACTGACGCGGATGGAGCGTCGAGTCGTGTGGAAAATGATAGTATATCTACAAGGTGCGTATGTCAATCGTGACGTGTGATAAAATCTGTGACTCGGGGATAAGATTCGTCGTTGCTTCGTCCTGCGTGGATTTCTGACATATGGTATCGTATGGCCGGGATGAAAAAGATCCTATTTCCTAACTCAGGTCATAGTCTACCTGTCTAACATCAAAATCCGTTCAGTCGTGAAAGGGTTACTGACAAACAAATTAACTATAAGACTGAGTTTCTTAGTATAGATTCGTTAAGTACTGACATCATAGTTAAGATGCTAATAATACCTTTACCTAACAACATTATATTATCAATAAATCCCGTTCATCTTTATTTTATCAATTTGTATTCTCTAACAGACATAAAGTAATGATGTCAAAAACCTTAAGTAACCTATTCATAGACGGCATTCCCTAATTAGGGCAGTTGACACTGTGACTTATATTGGTTGGACGCCTGATGCTTCAATAAAGAGTTACTAACATGTTAGTTAAGTATATTATTTTGTTCGTCGGTCACCATTTCGATACGTTAGTTACTTGCATCGTTTCATCATTGCGATTATTAAAACAATATTACTTCATTTTAAAACGATTTAGAAAATATAATAAAAGAACATCTACATGTCAGCTATGGGTAACTGCCTAAGCAGTTAAAATCGACGTGCTTCTATGATTGTTACATTATTATAATAGCTGTATTAACTAGAATATCGTAAAATAAGTTTTTTTTTTGCCTGAAAGTTGGGAACACTGAAAAATTTGGTTTTTAATGTCAATACTTGCGGATTCAACATTAATTTAGTGTAACGCTATTTTTACCCCACCAGGCTACGGTATGGTGTCTAATATAAAAGCTAAAATATAAAAGCTACCGATGAAAATAATCTTCTCATTTTGATATAGCTGTTATACGTATTTAAAATTATATACTCACATTCACCATTTTGATGTGTTGTTAGCCGTCAGTAGATAGCGATAAAGATTTACTCGTCGGCGCCTGTCAACAAAACATACATCATTGCCATTAGTTATCATAAATGACAAAATCATACACACGCTGCTTATAGCTAATTAACGATTACTTATTTATTTACCAACCATTCGATAACTCCTTATGTACTTATTATACTACATATTTACTAAACTGTGTTCAATGTTCGTACTTCGGAATAGGTTTTTATATAATATCAACAAAACGTATATGTCAAACACATATCCCTCCTTTTGGCCTTCGCCGGAGTGGGGTAAAAATAAAAATGTTTTAGTAAAAGTGCTTGTTAATATAAAAATGACGGCAGTAGGTAACTACAAAAATCACTCATGTCATAAAGATATCGAAGTTATTTATCATAAATATATTTCAAACGAAAAGCATAATTGCTTTGCAATGTAAAGCGATGGGTTTACGATTCTATTCTTATGTGGTACCTAAGAAACTTGCACTACGTATAACAATGCAAATTGTAATTACCCACCAACATGACATACGTAAGTTTTAGTGGTTGTTCATATTCAATTCAATTTGCTACCCAGTTTTATATTAAGTTTATGTAAGTTTCAATTTATCACTTAAATTTTTACAGGCGGGGACGACCCAAATGGACGTTTTTACACATAATTATCAAGACATTTTATTTCATTGAATACAGGGTTAATATAAAATGGAGATATATGTTTTTTTTTGCGATGTATTTGGATGATAGTTGTTGGTATTTTTTTACCATACCCAAAAATGTGCTCTACTTTGTAGTATGAATTAGATTGAAAAATATTTAATAACAATATACAATGAGCTATGAAGTTTATTGATTGTTTTCATGCACATTATCAGTGACCGAGGAAAACAATGTACGGTCTTCTTGCATGAACGCTACATTTATAGATTTTTTTAAGCCAAACTTACGGTGTTCTTGCAAAATTTCAATAAAAAAAAATCAGCTGTGTCCTACAAAACTGCAATACCTACACGGTCAAAATGTATGGAACAGCTGTTTTTTTTTTAATAACCAACGAAAATTTTCTATGTGGGTGGTTCAGAATGATGTAGCGAGTATGTGGTTAGCGTGTTAGCGTCGGAGTCCCTTCCATCTTGTATTTAGATAAACGACATACTTAACTACTGTAAAATTAACTTTTTAGTAGCTTTTTTTTTAAATATCTGGCACTGTTCGTATGTATGCATGTCCGCTTCAAAATTTGAAAACCATTTTTCGACTACTTATTTGTATTGGAATGAGTGAATTTTGAATACACGTTTGGTTCTGGTGACAAAACATTTTTATGACATACATGACTTGATCCTTTTGCCAGAATCGCATCCTCACGAGAGAACGCCTCAACGGTTAATAGCACATACACGAAACTTTGCGTACGCGTTCAATAGATTAACCTAATTTTCTTCTTTTATTTTTAATAGGAGCTTGTTTATGCATAAAAAGCTGAGATGAAACGCTGAGATGTAAGTCTTGTGAGTAAATTATGCACATTTTAAATGTATTAATGAAATTCTAAATAAGCATGACAAGATTGTTCTTGTAATGATATTTATATTTGTCGATTACTGCTCACGTTAGTTAAGAAGCGGATAAATATGTGAGAAATATCTCGAGTCATGCTTAAAACACAAATACTGTACGAGTTTACGAAGATCAAGGTTGGCTGCGCGTACGCGTGGGCAAATCTGTATTATGAAGCAAGAATTAGTCAGACGGGCTCATAATAAAATATTAGTTGGCATTTTGTTCATTTAGAATAGTCATTTCTGGTTTGATGTGACGTTTATTTTTTGTTGTAATTATTTAGGTACTTTTTTATTATCTAATTAGAGCAGTTTCTTTGGTTATAAAGATTTAAAAAAATATTTATTGTATTTTTTTTAAATGTTGTAGTGTTATAATTTATAATATACACTGCGCTAGAACGCAGCGTGTGAAACTTACATTAATTTAAAATAATGTTATCGATGGCCCTGTTATCGTCCACGAGCTAATACGGTAACATCGTTTTTTCATTTTATGTAATATTTATCTACATTTCTTATACATAAATAATGTCTGTTTCAACCATTTCATTAATAATTTAAACATGCACATAAATTTAGTACTTCATGACTATATTTGTTATTTTAAAAACATAGAATTTATGGATTTTCAAGGTTTTCATTTTCCTATGTTACACCATGTTATAAAAATCGAAAACTAATAGTAGTCTGCTAATAAAAATAAGTAGCTAGAAAAATAAATTGGTGGAAGCTGACTATGCAAATATTCCAAACGTGATAATTAAAAAAACGTTTATCTATCGCTTAATCACACTGTATAGCTGTTTATTTTTACGAGTTCGCACGAACGCAATTATTCAGATAAAATTTAAGCAAAAAAAAACACAAGTGGGATGAATCTTCAGTATTGAATGACTTACTTGAACTTTTGAGTTTAAAACGTAATTTGCACTTGTATACGTGTTGCCTTACCAATAGTTTGGTCGCGACTGATAATACGCTCCGTGTAGCCTCCAATATCGACTGATAGATATATGTATCAGCGAGTCAATCGCGGACCTCGTGATAATAGTGATATATGCCTCGTGTGCACTTTGGCGCCGGCAATCAAGTTATGTCAAGTAGGTACAAAGCTTGCGCTAACCTACCGTTTCTTTCGCCAGCTTTCACACAATGGCCCAATTTGGCTCCACGTCGAGGTTCTTTAGTATGTACCGTGCTATTTTCGGGTGCAGGAAGAGAAATTACGACTTAGAGACATTTCTTGCTTTGTTTGTCTGATTAATGTAAAATCCTGTATATCATTGAGGTAAGTGGCATTAGGGATCTATGTTCAAGTCTGAGTGAAAACACGGAAACGTCCATGCTTAAACACAATAAAGAAAAGGAAATTGCCTGGCTGATGTAAATAATAGGTATGCTTTATGGTTAGCTTTTATTCTTTTAGGTTTCTAATGGTAGGCATTGAATGAGTTTGTGTGTTCAATTTATCACTCGGTTTTTTATCGATAGGATTTTTTAAAGATATTTCAGGCATTATTTTCCTCGTATGGACAACAAGGAAAATATTAGTATACCTACTAATCCCTTTATTGCCAATGTTAACTTGAGGAACCGATTTTAAGATGCACATTGATTATGTTTTTAATGCTCCACAAATATAAGTGGGGAAAGTTTGTTATTACGACCGAGGCGAATTACACACACGAGCCGCAGGCGAGGGTGTTATGGAGCCGAAAACTGCAGTAACAAATGACCACGTGTATCAAACGACGTTTTTCAATACACTTTTAGTTTTTTTGGTTTTAGTTTTTAGTCCACATTTGTTCAAAGTCCAAATTGATTCAATCGAATAGAAAAAAAAATGACTGTGGGGGCGAGCCGCCTCACCACTTGGCTGTGGAATTTTTATTGCGGGAAAATAGGAAGAAAACCACGAGGGTGAAATCCATAGCATGTTGAACCTAATCGTAGTGCTATAAGAACCAGTTTTCGAGGAAGTGTATTGAAAATAGATTTTTTAGTCCACCTTATTTTTTTTCAAGTAATAGATCGGTGCAAAATAATGTTCTATATCATACCTGGGAATCTTCTACTCGTAGTTACGGAGATATTGGGGGTAAAAGTTTCCTAGAGTTTGTTTTTAAATACAATTTTTTTAATGTTATAACTTTACTAAAAATACCTCCACGACCTCCGAACTATTCAATGCATCCATCAGCACAATGATTTGAGTGCTTTACATTGAGTCCTACCGGAAACCGTGATTTTTCACCTCCAAAAAAAAGCCGTTTCCCAGTAATAATTTTTGCGTAAAGTTACTTAGTTTGATGTAAGTACTGAATGCCTGGTTGACGGTTTCGTGAAGGGTCCGTTTACACCTTGTATGTATATCTTAATATTCGGAAAAGGCTCTCCTTTTCCGAATACTTATATTTTGCACCAGTCTATGTATTTCTCCAATTTTTTGTTTATTTTTATAAACTCTATGTGTACATAAAGTAAATTCTGCCGAGAGGGGCAGAATTTACTTCATGTACACATAGAGTTTGATCGATCGTTATCGAAGTTAAAAATGTACATAGTCGTTGACAGTTTTATGGTTATCTATCTTTGTTTTTTTTTTTTATTATTATATTGCTTGATGTTTGTTTATTAATTTACTATTAAGCTATCGTCTTATTAATTCGTAAGAAAAACAAAGATTTTCTATAATTTTGAAACGTTAAATAAGCTACATAGTTTGATTATAACCACAAACACGACCAACACTAGCAATTTTCCAGTCTACAATGGAGAAAATTAAATTGTATCAATAGTGTTATGAAAACTGTACGTACCTATACAGGTAAGGTAATATGAATAACGTGTGATTGTGTGAATAATTGCTACATAAAAACCTGTTACGGGCCGGTCATTGGCATTAGAATGAAGGCAATGCCTTCTGCTCATTAAATTGTACCGGTTACCTATTTTAATACTTTGTTACTTTTTGAATTTCATGAAAACAAGCGAGTACAGCATCAACAAATAATCAGCTGCCACATATACACATATAGACAGCTGATTATATTTTTGCGATTACGATGTTGGTACCATGGAGAAAGTTGTTCAGTTTGATGATCTGTAGCACACCCCTTTCATGTGACTATACCCTTTCTGTAACACGATGTATTCTCGAGACAGTGAATATCTCGACGAATATATTACCTGTCAAAGTAACGCAGATGTTTCTATTTTCAATTTACATCAGGTTACATCATTTATTCGACACGAATAGGATTTGAGAGCCGTTTGCTCGACATCGCTTAGATTTTGTCTGACAACAATAACGAATATCTATTTATTTAGGTCGGGCTTGTGAATATTTTACGAGACAAGACCCTAGGCCGGGTACACGTAGTGGCAACCCTAGGTGACCTATTTGTCAGCTGGGTGGGTAATTCTCATTCAAATATCTATTGTATTGTATAATGGGGACTTACTGTTATGTTTTGACTACAGGGTTTTGTTTGGCTATGTTAATTATTTTACATTTTTGCTTTTTACTGCGCTAACTTTGCGTACGATCGAACTGAACGATAAAATATGATTTCCTTTAACTTTCATGACGATTAAAGCAAAATATAGGGAAAACCCAGACGGAATAAGTAAGTGGGTAATGCTGTATTATTTATTTGACTTAATGCCACAAGGCATTCTTAGCCATATGTTTATGTCGGCCATATAGTAGTTATTAATATATGTAAAGCATACCAAAAACGGTTGGGTACCAAATGATTTGAATGACTTTATTTGGAATGTAAGATAACGTTTTATATTTATGGTTTGAAGTCCCTTGTTGTTGAATAGAACTGACATCATCTGACTAGCCTTTTCAATTTTGTTAGGAGTCGGCTTGCAGTCTCTGAAGATGCAGCACGCAGCCAATCTTACCTCCACAACCCAGTTACCATCGGGTAAAACAGCGTCGGCACAAAAAAAAAAACAAACTATGGAGTTCAGCGAAGTTGATCTATAATCGCGAAATGAATTTTCACGTCGAGTGAACCGTAATTAGGGAATGCAATCTCGTTCTCGCGAGATCTCGTTCTCGCGAGATCTCGTTGTCGCGAGATCTCGGCCTTTTTTAGCGATATTGATCTCGGCCGAAAAATGGGCGAGATCTCGCGAGCTTAACGAGATTACACTCGAGCATAAAAACGTCTTATTCAGCTTAGTTAAGAAGTTTCATTTTAGTTTTTATTGACTTCTTGTTATTTTGTTATAAAATAACCGTTTTATTATTAAAATACTTTTCTTTGATATTAGAAGAGAAGACTGGTTGTTTATTTCATTTCTTATTTGATTATATACGTCAACGTTTACTACTTAAAAGTTTATTTTAAAAAAATATATATAAATAGATACGTCAATGTCAAACAATGTTAAATACTTACATCAAAGTTTATTGAAAAAAATCGTAAAAATATATTATGTTTATTTCATAATACCTATAATTCTTATTATGTTTTTCCTAATTTATTCAAATATTGTGATTATTTGCAAGAATAAACACACAAAACTGCCAATCTCGCGAGATCTCGGAATCGGCGAGATCTCGCGGTATTGTTATTCATAAACTCGCAAGATGCCCCAATGTGCATGATGCATTCCCTAACCGTAATGTTTTGTCATTCAAAACACTAGTTTGCGATCTTCTGCTATGATACTGGGCCATTCAATAGACATTTAAATATGAAATAGTAAAAATATTATCTCATAAATAACGTCCTTGGAATATGGCTAAATGGCTAATGAGGCTGTGTGCGCTGGTGTTAGTTGCGAGGACTGGTGTTAGCTCGTGTAACCTTTAACTCTCGCTTGAGCGAGTCATGTTATACATAGACAAGTAGATATTATAATAACTTATTATTTACTTAAAAGAGACACAGTTATATTATGCTGCTTCCTTCAGATGTAAATGTAGGTGAGGCCCTTCATAAACTTTACAGTTAGGTATTGATTTTTAAACCTGAAATTCTGCTTCGGTTCTGTGAACGCTTCAATGAATTTACTAGCGTTCGTAAGTTTATTGTTGCAATAAATTATTACCTATAAGTAATTATTAAACTGAAGGTAGGAGTTGTTTAAACATCATAAAAGTAAGGACTGGACTGCTGTCCAGGTAATTCTAAAATAAACTGAAGTTGACATATTATAGAGTTTAAATTACGATAAAACCTAATAAGCCTGTAATTTTCTTTACACAATGAGTAAAAATCGGATAAATTTCGCCACGCATTGATTAGGTATGTATGGAAATGCTATAAAAAGGAAATTCAAACAGATATCGATGATTGGTCTACAGAAAAAAGGTTCGCCAGAGATTCTGAAATTGTGGTCAGTTTTTTACAGTCACGAACTTAAGATATTTGTCACAAAAGATTTTACGCTCTGATAATATTATTCGGACACGTTGGCTTCTCGATGTGAAAAGTGGCCTAAAGAGTTGTGGGTTCGTGGCGCAACGAAAACATTTACATAACACTTAAAACCCAGTTCGGTCCGATAGGGTGATATAGGTATCCCAATGAAATAGCCAAATAATATATTAAAATATGCTTGAAAGTATAGTAATATGTAAAGAATATTAGTGATATTTTAAAATGCACGAGTTTTGTCCAAATTACCACCATTTTTGGAATAATCAAACCAATTTTTTAATGAGACAACACCATCTTCGGCTTTAGTGTATAATATATTCGATCGTCAATTATTTGTTAATGACGTTACTACCCGAGAAGCGACCGGAGCTTCGTCGAGCGCGCCCCTGTTTTGCCATGTAAGTTTCCGCAATTTAGTAAATTGTTTTAAAATTGTATCAGGGTATTTTTTTACATGTTACCTAAAACGGATAACATAAATGGAATCGAATCTCGATACCTAATAATACCTGCACGGATCAGACAGGGGTTTATTAACATTTTGTATTTATAAAACAGCGCGAAACATATATGTAATATTCTTGCTACAAATACATAATGCATGTTAGCTTAGCACATAGTTAATTTATATCGATCCCACTATGGATCGATTCAATTGTGTAAAAACAATTAATCGCGATTCGATTGTGTAAATGATTGAAAGTGACATTGTACAACAAAGTTATGTCATTCATACTTCATAGTATTACCAAGTATTAATACAACGTTATCAAACAACTAAGCATTGTTCGACGGTACACGTCTTTGGCATCGTGACTATCGCCCCTGAAAGTGGTACCTACCCGTACTCCATCATATGCCTAGCCTCACTGATCTATGTTGGGGTCAGTTTCCAATCTAACCAGATGCAGCCGAATACTAGTATGGCCCTCCTTTATGTAAACAGGGCGAACATTTATTTTCATTAGATGAACTTGCGTATTGCCCAAATTTGTTTGATTTTGTGGTCCATTACATCAACAGTTTCACTATAGAACCTTTATTTCTAAGCTGAATTTATTCTGTACCGCTTCCAGGACATGACATGGAATGATAAAATGAAATTTAAACTCTTTCAAATGTGTGGAGCTCGTGGCTAAATAATAACGGTCGATCGTCAGGTTAAGCCGCGCTTGCCTGGGTTGGTCCGTGGATGGGTGACCACCCATAACATACCGAGTTTCCTCCGTGCCTCGGAAAAGCACGTTAAGCCGTTGGTCCTGGTTGTCAATTGTAGATTTTTGACAGTCGTTACCGGTAGTCAGTGGCCCGAAAGTATGACAACCAGTCTTACCAAGGGGTATCGTATTACCCAGTACTAACTGGGTTGTGGAGGTCAGATAGGCAGGCGCTCCATGTAAAATACTGGTATTCAGCTGCATCCGGTTAGACTGGAAGCCGACCCTAGTTGGGAAAAGGCTAGGCACATGATGAACTCTTTCAAATGTGTAACAAAGACCTCTTTTATAAACGAGACAACACGTTTTGTAATTGTGAAAACAAAAGAAACATTAGCATTCACTTTCCCCGATAAGGGTGCCTTCAACAATCGTAGAGGAAATTAGCACACAGCTCCTTGTCCGAAACTTCAATGAATTGTCTGACCGTAAGCCTGTGTTGTTACCGTTTTGGTGATAACGCGTTTAGTGATAATAATGATCTGCTACCTCAGACAGAGCTTCGGCTGTCTCTCCTTGTACGAACAAAGGAAGCAATCAATTAACTCTTGGCAACAAACAGTTGATAGGTGTAGGGTAACCATGTTGTAATTTAAGAAGCCTTATTCAGTGGCAATACGTTCCTGACGTAAATTTACTGTATGGAGACTCGTGAACGTGACAGACATGTTACTGTTAGCTGGTGATGATTCGCGTTTGGGTGAAATGCAAGTGAAGTTTTCGTGAAGTCGGGAGTAATAATGTCAATCTCCATCACCATTCACCAGCCATCGTCATCATCATTCTCCTCCCCATCTCCCAATTAATTTGGGGTCGCCGCAGCATTTCTTTGTCTTCCATACTTCTCTATTACTCGCCATCAGTCACCTCCTTCGTTCTAGGCAGTAGCATAAGGTGACAACAGGTGGCTGAACTGATGAAAGTTTATAGAGATTGGTTTGTTTTATTCGACTTTAGTTTAACTCTTGAAGAAAATTAACGCCGTTTCGTAGTTTTATGTAGATCCCGCACCCGACCGACGATCTTGTGAAGGTTGCGGGAATCAAAAATAGGGGTGGAGGAAGGACAGGACCGGTCGATCGGGCGACGCTTGGGGGGGGGGGGGGGTAGGTGGTATCTGTCCAGTAGGGGACTTTCGGCTGAAATCATGATGATTGTATTGTATTGTATAGCGGGCTGGTGTCCGCGACTCCACGTCCAAAGCGCGTCCAAATCATGATGATACAGATACGACGTCTGGATGTAAATCAAAAGGACGTATAAAAAAGGCCGCAACTCTATTCAAAGCTTCGCTCGAACAGTTTATTTATTCATGTCTATCGATTTACAACTGCCTTCGCGACATTATCTATTGCTATTGATAGGGCAATCTATAATTATTCTCTGCCCCGTATTAACCTTATAGTTAAACGTGTGGAATCAATCAACTTATTATTACCGTTAACTAGATGCTAAAGTTATTGCTTAAGGGAAACATGTACGAGATGATCCATTGAGATAAGATGATCGTTTTCGATTGCAGCAAAACTATAAAGGTCATTTAGGTGTTTTTCTCGGTAATATGTAGCCCCCGGCCGCAGCGCCTCAGTCAATCCATAATGGCGGTGTGAGTGTACACAAATTTTTGGTTGACTTTGGGTAGTCACTCTTTACTTTGTACGAATTTAACCAACTAAACCCGATTTGCATTACACGGCTAAAATGCGAATTGTGGCAAGTGGCACATTAATTAAAGTCCGTGACTACTAGTGCCTAAGTATATTTCATTAAATAGTTTTTTTTTAACTGCTTATTACTGTACAAAGTTTGTAGTTTATGTTATCGAAAAAAAAAAAGAAGTCGAAGATGGGGCAAGATGATTATGTTCTTGGTGTACAAGATGATTCGCGGATGATCTTGTGCCATGCACACCTCTTTGTGATACGAGTCATAAATACTGCACCGAGCCTGCATGGAGGAAGATGAGACAGCAACCTGCGTGCTTCTAAGCTGCCCAGAGGTTGCTCATACAGAGCAAAGTACTTCGGTAACTGAGATACTCACCGCGAGATCGTCAGCAGCACCAAGGCGTGCCGGCCTTTCTCGAGGAGCTGGGGTGGATCGAATAATCGATTTTTCCACCCGTACGCAAAATAAGCGCTTTCGACGTGGACACAAGCCCCTTAACACAATACAATACACCCCCCCCCCACTTGTGTAAATAACAACCGTATTGGTAACATAAATCGGTTCATTGTTTGTATGTTCAAACTCTTTGTCATTATAAGAACATAAAAACGGTTTGTGGTTTTCATTATTTTGCGTTCACTTATGATATGCCGGCGGTCCCGGCTGTCATTTGTAGATATTTGACAGTCGTAACGGGTAGTCAAGAGCTTGGAAGTCTTATGGGGTATCGTGACATAGTCACTGAACTCACTGAGTTGTGGAGGTCTGATAGACAGTCGCTCCATGTAAAATATTGGTCATCCGGAGCTTCATCCGGTAAGATTGGAAGCCGACCCCAATATAGTTGGGAAAAGGCTAGGCAGATGACGGCACTCATTATGATTATTATAAGACAATACCTTATATTGTACCTACATCAGAAAAATTGTGCCTACTGTACACTGGGTGTACATACACTATCACTTTGTACTGAACAAACATTAAAAGGTGGGTACAGGTACTTACATAGCAATTTATATGATTGCCGCCCTGGTAATTAAGTAGCTGTGTGTTTCAAATCCATTCAATTTCAAAACCATTATTATGGCTTCAATTTCTTTGTATTAAATTGACAAAGCTTTGAATTGTGTTGCCAAACGAATAGCGGTAAAGTAAATGTGAGTTACTTTTACATGACCACCGCGTTTGACATCACAATTCAAAAAGGTAAATAAAACAATAAGAGCTTTCACAGGCTTTGTTTACAAAATTCTTAGAAACTTCTTCGTCACGCAGTAGCTACGTTTGTATGTCATCGCCGACACGGGTAAAAAGAACAAGCCTACATAAAAGTTTTTGTTCGAGATTAATTTGTCGGAAACACCATTTAATTATATAGGTAGGTAAATTTTTGAAGTGGGCGTGGATGGCCAAATCCGAAACTATGAGGAATAGCGAAAAATCTATGGTTTCTGCCTTTCCTCATGGCAAAAAAGCGTGAGTTTATTTATGTACGTTTGCAAGTATCGATGTCGAACTTCCAGTTTTAGTCTGATGAGTAAATCACGTTTTATTGCGCAACACACATGCGCGTATGCATTATTATATTTTAGTGTCAATTTATGCCGCAATTGTGTCACTGTTGTTTTATAGGTATTTAATGTCAGTATCACTAGTTATTTTATCCTTCGACCGATAGGCCATGTGAGATAATAATTATTATAATGTGTACCTATCTATATCTTCCGGATCCGACTGGAGTTTGAATTTGTTTGTTACTTACTAGCTGCATCCCGCGAATTCGTTTGCGATCTACAATGGAAAGTAGCCCATGTTCTTTTACAAGTCCAAGGCTATCTATCTGTAAAATTTCACAGACAGACGAACAGAGTTGAGTAGATACTTTGGCATTTATTTTAGAAGTTTGGAATTTGAATCTAACTTATAGTTTATACTTACTAATGGTAGTGAATTCCAATCCCCATAGGAAAACGAACAAAATCATAGAAACAGATTATTAAGTTTTAATGGCTTAGGTCTTGCAAATTCCAAATTGTGATTACCTTTATCGGGTACAAGGTAAAGGAAAACTCAGTGAATATTTATTTGAATATAAGTTGATGTATAATATCGGAAAGGAAACAACATCTGACTTAAATAATTATTCATTAGTGTAAATCTAATCTAATCAGTAAGTAATTAAATTAGGCTTACTAATTTGGTTTATTGAGAATTTCTGAAAAACTTTAAATACATATTTTCAGCTTTTAACTTAAAAGATTTCGTAGACGTCTAACTCGTTATACTATTTTATCCCTTTTTATGCGATTTGTCCCTTAGAATTACTTTTAAACATGAGTATACGATATTAATATTTTTTTAATCACATTTTAAAACCCTTCATTTTGATACTTAACTCACTCGGTGGTATTGGATATGGCGCCCAAAGTCCATCATTTGTTTTAATTTTAATGTACACTAAGACGAATCTAACGACGTATAATTTATCCAAATCCGTTCATCCGTTTAGGAGTTACGAGGGAGCAAAGAAACGGACTTACTTACATACAGGTGCAACACATAACCCTCCTTTTGGGCTTCGACGCAGTTGGGTTTTAAGCTTTCATTGAGTGAAATAGAATTAAAATGTATATAGCCTTTTTAAGTAGTAATATTAAAATGTATATAGCCTTTAACTGAAAAGACTTGAATGAAAGCCTTAACAAAGTTTATTAAATAGAAGCCTGAAGTGCGACTGATCAACCAATGAGTGAATGACGTACAAAACGTGCCACGGATCTACCATTCACTCACCGAAGCGAAATACGACACTGGGCTACGCGGCCTATTCCCGCAGCGAAGGGAAGCCATACAAATACCTCTAGGTATCGCTTGTTACGTTACTATCGTATTAAGTGCGACCTAAACGAACCACCGTGCTACGAATATCAATCATTACTTGGGAGCCAACAAGTTTATTGAACCCAATAAAAATATCGCGACCCGAATTGCGACTTTTGCACGTTGAAAAGTGAGTACTTACCGTTTTATAGACCTCACCGTTCTTGGGTAATTTGTGAGTACAATTAGCCTGGATTATAAACAAAGGATGGTACGTAACTAAACGTCTAATTGTGTCATTATCGATCATTAATGACAACGCGTTTTTTTCGAGGGAATAAGTAGGTATGGCTCGATCGTGAAAATGGAATGAATGGAAATTAATGATATTAGGTAGATAAATATATATAATACAATTGTAACAGGCCGATTTCTGTACATTGGAGATATTGAAAATATACATATATATACAGTTTTTAGAATTTTTGTCTGTCTGTCTATATATTTGTACGCGCATCGCGCGAAAAATACTGCATGGATTTGAACGCAGTTTTCACCTCTCTACTGCTATATGCCTTACTTAAAATAAAGGCTACATTTTACCATTTCACTAAATGATCTTTTTTTTATTCTAAGTACCACACGTACGAAGTCGCGGGCAAAGGCTAGTATACAATAATAATTGTGTTTTGTAACTAAGAAGGTAGTGTTTACAACAGACAGTGTTATCGTTTATGTCAATTTTCGCTACAAAACAGTTATAATTTACGTAGTGGCATTATCACAGACCTGTTTTTCTTAAATGTATAATTATAATAGAACACTCGATCCCAATCGTTACCACCGCTGAGACAGCCACGCAGGCCTCATATGCCTTTTCTCTGTGAGTAGGGTTCACCGTAATCCAGCACGCGGTCTCTGCGTGCCGTAGTGATAAGTAAAAAAAAACACACACAGAATTCACAATTTCGGAAAAGTGGTTTTCTATTAAGAGTGTCCCACCCACATAAACAGACAGAAATATGAGGATTGCATGCACGTTGCGGCCTGCGTGGTACCTATTCGTTGCAGAATACAATAAAACACCCGCTGCTGCCACCTCAGGGATACACCCCCTCTCGTTTTACACCCACCCCTAGATGACGTAGTGTAGGTTTACATTGCTTTATATTACAAACCGCGCTTCAATTTTTAACGGTGTTATAAAACTTTACGGTCTACTTTGCAATTTCTTTTAAAAATATTGCGATAACATAGTCGTTCAGCGTATCAATAATAATTATTACATAACTTATATGTAGGCTTTTCGGGGTTGGACACATTATTATTAGCTATGGGCGAAAATAACCATAAATATAATGAATGTAGGTACTTATTGGATTCCAAAAACAACTGAAAAACTCAACGCGGCCTCCCAAGAGATGAAGGCAAGAATTCGACTGTTTTCTTCAGATTTATTATCAACAGAAGAAAAGAGTCAAATTACATAGTTACATAAGTACATACATACATAAAAAAAACTAAGCACAACAAAACGAATCATATCGTACTACAAAATACGTATTATTAAATTCTCCAGAAAACAAAATATTTGATTAGACTGATAATAATGTTCCGGCCAGGGCTAACGATTGAAGAAAACCGGGTCACATCAAACATAACAAAAATAATGTTGATAAAAGATTTGACAGACAGAAGACTAATAATTGTTTGACTGTTGATAACTTCGATGGCCATGAATTGTAAACAGTTTGCGATGATTGGTTAGTAGGTATCGATAATAAGCCTTTCAGCTATTAAGATAAAGAAAGCAAATAGATTGATATGATTTTCTACAAATAAACAAGCCACTCAACTATCTGTTGAACTGGAAGCTTGTTTGCAAGGTTGTGTTACCCTAGCGTTCAGATACGTTTAATGCTTCTATGGCATGAAGACACTAGTGCAAGTCAATGTATCCAGACAATCTGCCAAACATGTCATACCGCGCTCCAAGTTTCACACTTTACATCGCAGTCCCTAGGATTTTAATGTTCATAATTGAAAAAAATGACCTTTGCTTCAAGGTTGAAAATCCATCTGCTAGTAAATAAGGCAATAAAATAGGATTGGCACGGCGGAGAGCAGAGTGGACTCTACCAAGTTATGTAGCCTAAGTTTGGCCTATGTCCAGGAGAGGAATGCGATAGGCTGAGTTGATTACAAAGATGCGGATATGTGCATCATATACGAAGCAATTCGACTGTTTAGTTTCAATGATTAGTACTTCGAATAGTGATTGTTCTGGCTGTCGTTCTGGCTGATCGATATTGATGCCTTTACACTACTAATGTACGGATTTAAGTCACATCAGATGATTCTGAAGGTAGAACTGACCAGTGAACATGTAGTTCATTGTATTTTGCCTTCGATGAATAACGAAAATGTAAGATTATTCTTTTTTATTTTCCTTTCTAGTTACTGCGCGGTTCATGAAACCTGATACTTTGAAACTGTGCGAACTTGGTGAAAGTTCGCGGTTTGGCTTCTGAACAGTTTCTCAAGTATAAGTTTACATAATAACTTGGTTTTTCAAAGTCTTCGTTAATCAACTTCATGTTAGATTAAATTTCAAGCACAAGTTAATAAGAAAGCAATGTTAAGTTCACCGTGGAAAGTTTTTAACTTTTCTACTGTTATGATTAGAAAAAAACTTCACCAGTCCGCACAAGAGGAGAGATGAGAATATTACTAAGAAAAAATGACTTATAGTTTTACCTCAAGTATTTTCTCTTAAATCAGCCTGTTCATAATCAACCTCACGCTCAAACTACCGCATGGACAAATACCTCCTTTCGATGTTAAAGCACGACGCTCTAATCCGGGCACACCACATATACAAGGTGTAAACAGACCCTTTACGAAGCCGTCATTCTGCACATCAAACTAAGTAACTCTACGTAAAAATTACTGGGAAACGACTTTTTTCTTGAGGTGAAGAAAATTACGTTCTATGGTAAAAGTAACGTACTCAAAATATTGTTCTGATTGATGCATTGAATAGTAAACGGGTCATGGAGGTATTTGAAGTAAAGTTATAACTTTAAAAACTAGTATTTATTCAAAAAACTTGTGAATTTTTTTAACTTTGACCTCCAATATCTCCGTAACTAGAAGGTTCCCAAAAATGGTCTGCAGCAAAAAAATATTATGTTGTAATGACGGGAAGAACAAGAGCGTTTCGGTTTCGTTAAGGGTTTTTTTACACCTTTCATACAAACATACATCGGCGCGCGTTGTTCTGAATTCCTTACTCAATACGGTAACGCACACTTATCGTATCGGTGTTGTAATGTTACCTTTTACTACGAGCTTAAAAAAAGCAGTTAGGATGCAGCAAAAGCAAAAGCAGACAGGATGTGCTTGCCGGATCAGCAAGGCACTCTGATGTGTGGCTCAGTGGCTCAGTGTGTATATCAGTGGGCAATCTCATCCCATATTCTCCATGACTCTTTTAAGTTGTTCTAGTATGTTTTTTTTGCGACTAATTTGGACGCCAAAATTCGGGCGTTTACATGACAAACTCGGTTACGTTCAAACGGGTTTACGTTGTGTTGGTGAAATCAAAATTGTAAAATTAAACTCGATTAAGCGCAAAAACGCGTTCTCATTCAATTCGTTTTATTTTCGCAACTTCTGACGGAAGATGACTTATTCTGCCTCGGATTGTTCCGAGGCAGAATAAGTCATCTTCCGTCGTTCTTGTGAACGTACTATGTGCTGAAAGTGCAGAAGGCTGGCAGCATTGCCACGTTGAGAGGCAATGCTGATTCTTTGAGCCCTCTAGTCACGAGAAGAGTCGACCACCGCTTGGCGATGTCCCGAAATACTAGGTGCGCACTCGGACCGCATGGCCCTAGTGTTTCAACCTAAATTTTGTCCAAAAGGTCCGGCTGCTTCTATAAAAAATACATATATGGACCAATACAACAATATCTAATGAGGGTGAATGCCTAATGCAAATTAATATTGGAGAGTCTGTCAGAAATATCGTAAAAAAAATTGATTTTGTCTTCGATAAATGGAGAAAAGCTGTCCTCTAAAATTGGGACCTACCTAGGAAGTGTAGTGAACTTTTTTACAATTTTTTTCTAGTGTATTCAATCCAAATAGAAAATGCGCGGCAAAAGGTAAATTAAAGTCTTGTACATTTTAAGAAAAATCAATCGACTGGCTATTTTGCTTTAGGCCTCCTCATCATAGCTATTGAAATCTGTGGGACGATCAGACAGAGACTAAAATAAATATTATTGATAGCACACGTGCTCGATAACAAACGACAAACTGTCAACGCAACGCTGTGACGTTAACAAAGGCACCCTCTACACAGCGCAGCGGGAGTTTTGAATGGGACAACCTTTGTTTCTAGGTCTTGGTATCCTGCCTGTCTTTGTTTGGTACAGGACTTTATTTTCCTAAACAGTACCTACATAGCATAGTAATAATAAAATAATTAATTAAAATACCTCAAAGATACTACATATCTGTCCTATAGGTAAATTCTTGCATAGCATATCCAAAATACTTATCCCCTCTCCCCCTATTAGGTAAGTTCCCATTGCTGAGAGCCAGGCTTCTTCTTCGTGTTCCGTGAGAGTAAAATAAAATAAATTCAGTGAAAATTTCTGAAATTATCTAATTGGTTCATTTACCCGTACAGTTCATCAGACCCATAATTTTAATCTCCGAATAAAGAAGTCTGCTGATGCCAAATATAAAAAGAGAAATATTTCACTTCAATACGCACGTGCTACGCCGTTTTTGTAACGTGCTACGAAGAATGACGCCGCTCTACGGATTCGTAAAGTATTTTTGATATTTTCACAATACGGCATCAGACGACTATGGTAGGTATAGTTTAATGTCTTCACTTACAAGGGTATGAATGGTGCATAGACAATGTTATATGTGCGAGATAAGACAAAGAAAGTTTGTTTTTGAAATAATATCGGGCGCTACGCCAAAACAACCGAATGCATAGGTATATGCGTACAGCACGTCGGTCATTACGTTCTAGTCAGTTCGAGCAACATGTTATATGTTACTCGAACTCACTAGAACGTAATAGTTCTCCTGTTTGGTCGTCCATCCAGAGTGTAAGATTGATGGAATTTCCCAGCAAAGAATTACCAACTTCCATACAATTTTTCATACCCTATTTTAACAAGAATTTTCAAAAAATGCGTTAGGATGTAGGAAGTCTTGTGCACGGGATTAACGAGGTTTCATGCTTCGAGACGGTTTAGAGTTTTAGACCATAGATGAGTTTAGTCCAGTAGTCTAGTGGTGGTAGTGGGAGTACCCGTCTACTGGTTTTTTGTTTTTATTCTGACCTGTGCATATAAAACCGCACAAGTGAGTAATATTCAGCATATAAAAGTATCACAGCTTTGATAAAGGACTCCTTGAGGAAAATAGCAGCGTTTGTTGGGTTCCTTTATTTATAGAAAATAATCTCTGTTGTTTTAAATTGGTTTTCTTAGAAAGTATGTAACAGGATCTACTAACTACTGATTCTCAAGCATGTTCTAAAAATTATGTCAGATAATAGTTGGTGTCTTAAAGTTAATGATTGATTAAAGTTAAAAATAAAACTTTAACATAATAATAACAATTAAAAAAATGGTCCAATCCATGGTCCAATTAATTCGAAAAAGCACTATAAAACTCAACAGCCAAGAACCAAAGTAGGTTCACTGAAAATAAACGAATCTAAAAATATTCTATTTATCAGGCAAAAGATAATGTAAACCACATGACATTCATACAGGAACATATGGAGATTCTTATCATTTATCGGTTTATCAGTACCTATACTTAACCATGACATTTAGTTTTTTTTTAAATATTTTTTGTACATGTCATTCCCACTTATCACTATTCTGCATGTCATGCGATTTATAAACAGTAGCTCACATTCGAGAAGAAGGAAGATGAAGTAATACGTAAATTTATAGATGAAGTAACGAAGACATCTACCTGAATGACGTATGCAAAATAAAAAGCAAACATTTTACTTAGACAAACAAGCGTCGCAAATAATGACTCTGTGAATCTTCTAGGTACCTACAACTAAATAATAAATGAAACTGAGCAGGGGCTTCCATGTGATAGCATATAGTTTTAACAACATTGTCCCTTCCGTTAGCCGTTATCATCAAAACTACATATGTATATTGATTTCATTAAATGAGTTATTGAAGGGAATAAATAAATTGGGATAAGTGCAGATGAATGATGAGTTATTCAAGGGAATGAACCAAATCTACACATGTTATAAATTAAAATTAAAGTTGCTTTTCGTTTCTGTTTGTGTGACTCTGTTGTTCTTCTTAATTTCGAAATTGTATGTGGAAAACCCGGGCAAAACCGAGGTCGGTCTGCTAGTAAATTCGAGTGTAGGTAATTAGAAACTAAATAAATTAACGTAAAACAAAAGGAGGTGCATAATAAGCTTGTAATTAAAACAGGTAAGACAGCTGCTGCCGAGACCCGTTTGACAATAATCATTGCAATTATTATAATATTGTGTTAGGCCACTGTGGTGGGATTATTTTCAGTAAGATTCACTTCTAAATCGGTAAAGCCCCGTAATGCAATGAGCATTATCTCAAAGATTATATTTCTATGAAACAGTGAGTTTATCAGGAACTGAAATTGTTCAACACCTAATTTGCATTGCAAAATTGGGTTTCCAAAACTGGATTTTCAGTAGGTAGGTATTACTGTAACTAAATTGGAGTTTTCGCGAAGTAATGCTTCAAGTTTCAACCTTCGCAAAGTCGCGTCATCGAGATTGTGTTCTTTCACATTGATGCGTCTATGCATGATTTGTCGATTTCATGGACACAAAAGTAAACGTGCTCGAGCATTTATTATATAATCAAACATTACATGACATCACGACCTTTATCTTCGAAGGCGTAAGCAGAGATATAGCAGATTGGGACACCCACATTTCATCAATCAAGTATGTAAAGGTCCATGCTTATAATTGTCATCACTACGGCATAATTCTAGACTCCATGGTTCAACTGAGGAATTCTAAAAACTTAATAGCAATGCCCGACTTAAGAGCGTTTACGCCGTCCATGCGCTGTTTGACTCCAAAACAGTACTTTTCAAACCCTTTAATACCATCAACCCTTTATTTTACAAAAATGATAATTACTAATAACTTTAGGAAATTTCGTTGTCTCAATAGTTGGGGAGAAAAATATTTCAATTAATAGAGTATTGGTAAATTGTATCAAGATAACTCAACAGAGGTTTTCTTAATTTCCCTTTTAGCGTCAGTTTCGACGCTCTAATTATAGGAAACCACTGGCAAACCTAATTAGATTTTTTTTTTTACCTATTGCTAAGATCCTAAGGAATATAGTTGGAGAAGAAAATTTTTTGATTTAGGTTTCTTTATATAAGAAATTAAAGTTCAAACAATGTAAAATATTAAGGAATTAAAATGATTTTTTCACCGATATATCTTACTTGATTTAATATAATAATAGCATAATATAATAGAAGAACATATGCTTTAAAACATCCAATTTAAAATTTTAAATAATTTACAGTGATTATTTTTCTATAAATATTTGAAAACTACTATAAATCACTGCGCGCGAGCAATTTCAAATCAGACCGCCGCGAGGCTTTCTAGAGAGAGGACATGTCGCTCGGCGCTCTGCCTGACCCGAGTTGACCTTAGTCGTACTTGGAAGGATAGCGGACGTTTATAGTGTGATTAAAAAATCTTGGTACTTTGATGATTAAATTTTTTTATTATTATTTTTGATGACTGACAATATTTTTAGTGACAACCAATATCTACCCAATTTTTTTACATACGAATTTTATTTATTAAAACTTTTACTTATTTTTCTGTAAATAAGAACATAAATTGTTTTTAAAGTTAACGCCAACCTATTGTATTTCCCTCATAAGAGGTGTCACTAAGAGGAACATCGCGTCAGGTTAAAATATAATATAAAATAAACGTAAGTAAATCCGTATAAAGTGATTTATTTGAATAGAATAAGAAATATTTATTAATCAGTCACAAATCAATAATAATTAACGAAGTTCGGTTTCTTTCTAAAGTTTAGATCAGCAAATTCATGTTTGAATAACTAAAAAACGACTTTAATATTAATCATAATTATAGCTATACTTGCAATATATTATTGAATACTTATTTTATGCACTCGTACTTTAGTAATCCGTGTACGTTCAAATTCAAATTCAAATTAAATTTTACTACAACAATTGCTCTCGAACGGATCATAGTGGGTTAGTTTGACTATAGCGCGCGAGAGCGCGCCAGCGCTATACACACAGGCACGCGCGCTTCTGTGTGTGTAAAAAATGCATTGAATTACCTAAACTTGACTTCGCGCGATAGACGTAAACGCTCTTAAGATGCAAATAAAAATGCAAATTCCGACAAGCGCTTGTCATCAAGCGAATACGAACACAAACATTGAACTAAAATAAGGTTCATTTTCGTATGATACGCAATTGTAAGACAAAGCGAAACTCTATCAACGAATACGGCAATGCAAAGTAAAACATGCCTTGTCTTTAACTACACAAAAGCGTATGTCAATTGTGTGTGTAGAAATACGAATAGCTGTCAAACCCTTCTGAAGATCGCGCCCAGACAGAATGCCATAGCAACCGTGGTTCTGTAATCACGATTCGCGCTTGACGACTTGAGCAGCGAGGCTTATAAACGAAGCAACCTAAAAATCCTTCAATGTTCATTTGGTAGACCACCCTCTGATCTTTAGGTGGTCGAAAGGACTTCCGCTCAAATTAGAGACTGTCTTCTCCAATTGTAGAACTATCTATTAAACAATTTAGTATCGAGTAAGTAATATTTCTTAACTTCTTTCTTTGGGGGTCAGTCCATAAAATGGTCAAGTTCCGATGAATGATTTTTGGGTTAGCGTCTCTAAATACGTATTTAATAGGGGTGGAAGGGACACCGGGCACCGACGCTAAAAAGGGTTACCAAGTACTCAGTACATCATTCTGAAAACCGACTAAAACTGACGTGGTAACCGTTTTAGTGTCGGCGTCCCTACCATCTTGTATACTTCATCTATGTTGATGATGTTACCAGTAGCATGCATCATACAATACCACAACTAAAATTGGAACAATATAAAAACGGTTGTACGTTTTTGCAAACAAGTTCTTTTTATTACTTGTTCGCTTTAATTATTATTGTCTACATATCTAGCAATATGTAGATAATATTAATAACTAGAATGTAAGAAATAATTGTTACCTTTTCTTCTTTTTGTTTATTATTAATTTATTTATATACACTTAAGGTACAGTCGTGGCTGGCGGTCGTAATGCTACGAGTCATTCTTTACCAGTGGACCTTTAAATGAAATAGGACAACATTGTGGTACCTAGCGACCCTAGGGTACATAAATAAAAAACCATTTCAACAGTGATTCTAATTTAATAACAATTGTTAATTCCACTCCAAAAATAATTATCAACGTTCGTGTAGCTTCATTTAATTTCTAGATATCGAAGTCAAATAAATATAAACTTAAATAAACCTGAGATAAGACTGTGTGCTTTCACAAAGGCGTTGACCGTTAAAAGGACTATTGTTGTTAATTAAAGAGGATCAAGTTTGAGTGAAAACACTTGAGTGGTCAATTGTCTAACTAATCGAATGAAGTATCTCGATACTTCAACAACTTAACAACCAAACAAATCTAATTCAAACAATACAAAAGAGTTTTTTAGCGAAACAAACGAGAGAACATCAAGTGGCCTACCATGACATTTTAATCTTATTCCAGTGTGAAAGAGATGGCGCTAGACATTCTGTAAAGCTTGGCCTCTTTCCCACACTGGAATGACATAAAACAATACTGCTTTAAGACGTCATGGTAACACCACAGGTCTTTGGTTCTTGTAATTAGGACGGGTAGTGTGAATTCATTCCATTAGAAATTTCTTAGTAGCCGCCCGAAGTCTGGGTAAATGTACTGCACTATACTATGTACAATTGTACACAAAAGAGGTATTAAGTAAAGCAAGGCAAGTTTAAACTGTCATATCAGTCAACTTTTAACTTACAATTATTTTGGTTACCCTCGCAAAGTCTGTGTCCGATCAGTGAGAACATGTATAGGCGGATTATTCTTTCTGCCTAGCCTTTTCCCAAATGTTGGGGTTGGCTCCCAGTCTAACTGGATGCAGCTGCATGGAGCTACCTGTAACGACTGTCAAAGATCCACAAATGTTAGCTGGGACCAAGCTTTCCGAGGCACGGCTGTTATTATCAGCTGATTATGATATAGGCTGATATTCTTATGCATTAGTAAATTTTTAAAGGTAAAGTATTGACAGTGTCACAATTCTGCATAGAAACCATCCGTTTAATTGTTATGTGGCACTAAAGTCCTAAACAAACACATTACCTAATTATTTCACTTACCCATGTTCCTAGATCGAATGCGAAAGCTACCTGCGAAGTCTTACTCCTAGCGTGGCCATTGCGAAGCTAGTATAAGTTAAACATCACAACTTCACGCCTGAATTATCCGAAGGGTTGGGCAGAGGTGTACCGATAGTACACACACATTTGCCCAGTTTTGTTTGAATACCGTGAAAAAGAGCTCAAGCCTATGCCAACAACTGGGCACGAATCTATACTTCAGGTATTGAGAAACTGATGGAAAAACCCAAAAGAATAATAGGTAATAAAAAATTGAGCAAACAATATTACAGCCATTTCGAAGATTATTGTTTCTTACCTTCCCCTATTCCCGACGGTCAGTTGAAAGTACTCAAGTACGCTACTAGGTCAACACCGCAGTAGAATGACTCAGCAAACAAACGCAGTGGCCAGTAGCTAGTTTACCAGCAGTGCAATTTGTATATCGATCGAGATAGTTCTTTGAACTGGGCCATTATAGTACCGCAGCACGTAGCCTCTAAAGTCATTATGGTTTAATTTTGAGTAGCAAGTAAGTTTATAAAGCATCCAACTCGGAGGTAAGAAGTCTTGATTGGTCTTTCAAAATGTTGGATTTCCGTATTCAGTAATTGAGATACCTACGCGCCATACGCTACGCCGAATGCTATGCAGAACACTACGGCGCATGCTACGAAAAACGCTACGCAGAACGCTACGACGAAAACTACAACTAAAACAAAGTAAAATAAACAACTAATAACCGTTTTAATTTGAAAAAGCACTAGAAAGTTATTATAATGTAGTAATGAATGAGTATTTTTCGCTTACCAGGTATATTTTACCCACGTGATGTCTACCTAAGATTTGTAAAGTAGGTCAGCATGTCTGTCAGACTTTGTATCTCCGTGAGCAATTAGCAAAAGATAATACAAAATATATGGCTCGTAAAGAGATATTTTTTGCAAATACTTATGAGATTATGATCTCCAACAAACATTATTTTTCATCTGTATTTCATGGCCGTGTGCTTCCCTATTTATCATTATCTAAGGCTATCACTGACTCGTTCAATCGATTGGCTTCGTATCAATTGGTAAAATTAAGAGAAAAAACAGTGTTTTATTATTATTTTTTGTAGATAACATTTTAACGATTTTTATTCAAAACAACAGGCAACAGGGCAACTTAATAAGTCTCTAAACATTGTTGGCACTTATGAGCTTATATTGGCGGGTTTTGTGTAGGAATGAATTAATATAGAAACAACTGTTGTCTGTGTGGCCAGCTGTCATAAAATTCGCGAAAACTCAATGACGAACGATTGGAAAGAGTATATTTCACAATATTCAGCATTTCTCAAAGTAAATAACGCAAGAAAATAATAATTGTGTTGATAAGTACTCGTATAGGTACGATTGGTCACGGATAACTTGGCTTCACCACACGGAAATATGTAATAATTACATACGTTTCACATAAATCTAGGTTCGCGTAATTTTCTTCGAACGACCAGAAATGTCACATTGAGCCATCAATCGCTAAGGTAAAACACCTAGGAATTCACGAAAACGAATCCATGGGGCGAGTTGCAAGTGAAAGTAAATGTTTTTGGAAGATTAAATAGATACTGGAGAATGTTTCTAAATCACTATAAAAAGTTATTTATATACGTACATGTATTTGATAAAAACTGTTGCTGACGATAACTCGAGGGGCGTCAACAATAGGTGTGTTTACCCTATATAAAGTTTTATACAGCTGTTATAAATCATGTTTTTCAATACTAATATAATAAAAAGATGTAATTTATCATTAAGATTTTTTGTGTGCACCTTTCTTGGAACCGTTTCGATGTACAACAATAAGTAACAGTATGTTTTTTTATTGCAAAGAATGCAGGTAACAGTGTAGGGTCAAACAGCGATGCGAGAACGATTACAGGGCTGTTGAGTACACTCTTATTGCAATTTTTCAAGCAATTTGTTACTTTGTTTAAATACTGGTTGCGGTATGATCTTAACATGATAAATTCGCGGAAGGAACTACTAAGAACATCGTTATATAAAAAACAACTTTAATACAGATGAATAAAATTTTGAGAACCTTGTCCACGATGTTTTCGGCATTTACTAAACAACATTAAAGATTACGTTAGAAAGACAAGAACTTAAAGATGTCAATACATTATCATGGTTGCAGATGATTAGATGCAAATACATGATACAAGGTGGTAATATATTGCGCAGCAAGCGCATCAAAGTGTCCTCCTATTTGGGACATATCAATCAGTCAATCAATATTATTAGAACATATTTATGAGGTACTTAACATGGAGATGCAGAGGCTATTATGACGTGCATTGACAATGCATGTACTGATAACATAACACGGACGTATAACTCGAAGTGGAAAGCAGAAGTGTAGAAACGTTTCGTCGTGTTCCAGCCCCATGTGATTAATAAGGGACGACCCTTTTGCTATTTACCAGAGCTGGAACGACTGCGTTGCTACTGAGAAATTCCATATACCTACCTACCATACTATGGGACCAACACTGAATCTAAAAAAAAATGCTGTTCCCTACAATTATGTTCGCATAACTCGTCAAAGTGTTTGGAACAGCTGATTTTTTTTTGCTATTTTAGGGTTGGTCCCATAGTAAAAATTGTTCATAATGATGAGTACAGTGACCCCTTAAGAGATTTAGTGTATGAACAGATAGACCTTAGAACACTCCCCAACCTGGGTATCGAACATGCTCAGTAGACGCGCTTCTAACCACTACTTAGGCAGTGTTATGAAATAAGTGGATACTTTTAGGCAGTTGGTAACAAATCTCTCTAAATACGAGGAGGTACAACATATTGTATTACTTGGTCACAATATAAATATGGACAGTACGGAAACTACCTACAAACGCTCGAAACGGCACACTAACACAAACATGCGCAACGACGAGACTCCTAAGCGATCGGCGCGGTGCTGTTAGTAGGTAGTAAGTGCCGCGTCAAGATGAGTAGTCACGTTTAAGTTTATCTCCGCGATACGCGCCCGAAACGGGCCGTAATGACAAAGTTAAAGATCTATAACTATACAAGTTGTTGTGTATTTATATTAGTTTGTTTTCCGTGTTTAAACTATCGTCTTTTGCTGAGATTACCTATTTAAATTGTATTTGTAAGCTAGTTATTTAAATTCGATTGATTGATCAGTACAGAACAAAAACGTAAAAAAAAACCAATATCAAAAACATTAAAAACTACAACCCTATTGCTTCAATGGAGCGTAGATAATTATGTCCCCAACTAGGTTTAGTTTGACTACTTGTTTGTTACTGTGACTTGGTGCTCATCTTACGATGCCCGCGCAAAATATTGGGTGGTCTCTAGACTGAAAAGGTAACTCTGCTACCCTACACTACACAACTAGATATGGTGAGGTGGTCATTGGACACCGCATAACATAAATTTTAATTAAGATATGTAAGTCAATAATTATGATTTCAAGAGTGTCATCTATGGATATAATTTGCTAAGCAAATGTGGCATAGATGATTAGTTTCGCGTGGTACTCGTATCTAATATTACATCCATCATACTTAGAATCCACAGAGTAGGTACCTAACTATTAATAAGTACATACTTTGGAAGCAATTTTTGTAACTGCTAAACTATGCAAAAAATGAACCAAGTAGCAATAACCTATTTAGTGTTGTTTTTTTTCAATCTAGGCACGAGAATATAACGGGAATGCTTAGTCAGATTGTAAAAAGTTCTATACAGGGTGATGTTACAACAATACAATTTTTGTGAGTGCGATTGAGCATAGCGCAGTGCATTCAATAAACAAAATGGCGTTTAAGGCATTCATTTTAGGCCCTCTATTAGACACGTGGTCATTTATAATCGTAGTGACACTATGTTGAACCGCGAATATTTTAAATTAGAATATTACAAATGCATAAGTTAAGACTCTATTAATTTTAAATATTTTTAGATTTTCCAGTAATACATAGCTATACTATACCAACTCGTAGAACAGTTGCAGGGTCCTGTAATTTGGGGGCACGGGCAACATGTCCTGATGAAAGATTTGAGGATGAATGTGGATGGGTATGATATAGTTGCATGGATGGACTATGTGAAAGATGATATGCCTAGAAAGGGGAAAACTACTGAGATGACGAATAGTTAAGAAGAATTCGAGAATAAGAAGTGCTGCGCCGACCTAGAATAAATTAGGATAAGGACAGGAGAATGATGAAGTTGATAACCTACCTGCCTAATTATACAGATACAGAAATTACTGTAAAGTTATCTCTTAATATTATACAGTCTGTATACAACTAACATTACTTACAACGTGGATTAATTGCCGCTTATAAAAAGTTAGCAAATGTTTAACACCGTTATACATACGTACTCGTATTATAACAGCGTTTACTTTTTTTGATAACGCCGCTTTTATCCGGTTCGATCTGGTTTTGTTAGTACAGTGAAAAGTAGACAAATGAAAGTATATACGCCATGACAGTTAATCATTTGACCGAGTAGGTAATGTGCCAAGAAGCAACGACCTCGCTCTAGCCACGCAGTACAAAAACGGTAAGAACATACTTACGTTCATTAATTTTGCCGAAAACTTTGATCGGTTTTGTTTAAAAGTTACAAATCGTAAAAAGTAAATATTGCAGCATTGTAATGAGCAGTGTTGCTAGGTTTAGTGGTTTCTTTATTGGTAAGCTGATACGTACAAAAAATATAAGGAACGTTAGATTCCATTTTGCGTTGACGAAGTGGAACTGAGTTGCCAAGACTTGCCAAGATTATGGGTAACTTGTGGCAAAATTAATAAGTGTAAGATGCTTGAATATTTGCATTTTTAACAATGAAACATAATACAAGTACATAGGTATTTCCAAAATAAACTAAACGGTTACAGGCGATTACTTTTTTTTCAACGCTTGTCTGTTGTTATTTGTGAAGACGAATAAAAAATATACCTAGGTACTTAGTAAAGTAACAGTAGATTTTACTACAAAGGGATTCATCAGCAGGTCGCTGTAAACACCTGAATAAACGGATTTCTCAAGGGTAGTACGCCATTGAGCGTCATTAACGATTTGAACGATTTTATTACGAGTTGAACAACAGACCTAATTTTGTTTAACAAATAGGTACAATGCATTTAGTTTACTTAACTACGTAGGTATACAAAATTCGCGAGCACAACTGAAAGCTGTAGCAGCAATTTGGTTTAAGTTAAAAGCCTAAAAAAAACAAATAGGTAGTCTTTTCCAATGTAACCTAAAATATACATAAAGGTATCATGAATGAAAGAAAACATAAAGGTGGTAGGTAAACAGTTATGTAAGAAACTAAATAGGTTTATCGTATTAATGTCAAGGAACAGTCGGCTGCAAGTAAGTTCGTAAACGTGCATATTTATGTGGCGCAGAATTGCAGACAGATGTGGGCTCGGCGCGGCCTGCCTGCTGCCAGACGGGCTGACGGGCTCTCCGACACACGACTGGGCACTTACCACACGACAACCGGTTGGCTGCACTTTACTTTGAATGTCAAGTTAAACTGAATGAAGTTTGTTTGATGCTCATCAACAGTGCTCCTTCGGCCCTCGACCGCCGGCCGTTCGCGCCTTTTGTAAGCGTTCAACATTCTCCCCGAATATTGACAAAGTGATTTAACGTAGATAAGAATTTAGTACAGATAACGTACGAACACAATGTGCTTTTATTTACCTTATCTGACACGCGTTTCATCTTTTATTTTTATTTTGTTCACACGTTATTTTTGTTTGCTTTTTACTTATACCAGGAAACTGCTACGTTATGGTAAATTTTGTTGCACCCATACGCTACCGAGAAACCGTCTAAGTTACTAGTTTCGCATAAAATAACACAAAAACTCTGGCTAAAAATAGTTGCACAGCATTGAAATTCCTTCCTTTACAAAAAAAATAATGAAATTCTAAAATGTATACACATCCATATGTGACGATAAAAGCTCTGGTATATTTCACCCGAATACTTGGAATCGAAAACCGCGTCAACACAATCAAAGCATCGCATTACGGTTTACTGAATCAAACAACGTATACACGGTACTCACCTCTGTGTATCAGTCTGCGCCGGCTGCCGAGCGACGGGTTATAGGTTATAGCTAAACAACTGAAGCACTGGGCCACGTGCTTTATATTTAGCGAGCGGAACGCGACCAGCCGACTCGCGAGTTAAAATCAGAATGAACCGATGAACGATGCCAGAGCAAACGTACGCAATACGCATGGCAGTTCACCGTACAAGCAAGCGAGACCGATTGTTGCGTCATAGCATAGCGTACCGGGGAGCGTCGGCGTCTTCATGTGCGAGTGTGCGACTGGTGCGAGCCATGCCAACGTGCCCGCGGCTACCCGGCCGAGTGGCGGCGCCCGGCTTGCCTGCGTGGCGCCCTACATCACACTCTCCTCTTCCAATTCTCCCTGTTATCACCAACGTATACGTATCTTACGCGCCTTCGACATTTACGTACAAATGCTATAATTCTGTTTACAGTTACACCGTGACGTTTTACCAAACGAAATTGGCTTTGCCACGTAAAAATCGCAAATAATTTTTTATCGTGAATGATGTAACAATACTCCCGTTTTTACTATAAAGAACGGTTTGTTTGTTGACACAGAGTTGTTATAGAAACCATTCATTTTTGGATTGTGATTCATAAGTTAAAATTTAGCTGGCACAATTTTGACGCCTGAATAAAAAAAACGGAATATGGTGTGTATTTTAAATACTCATCAATGTGATGATATAATTAATTCCAATAGACTTACATAGACTAGACACCCTGTTTAATATAATATTTATTTTCTAAAACGAACGGATCAAACTTACATGCACTTTTTGATCATATTTATTAGCGTACATATTTATCTTAAAAAATTAAAAGAAACTGCCCAAAAATGATCAGGTATAGGTACTTTTTCCTAAAATAATTAGAACTACACATATAAACGAAAAAGTAAATATTCAGTAGTCATCAATCTACATTGCTGTTGGTATTGTTAAGTCTAGTGGCATTAAAACCAAAGTTATTGCATTCGAACTGCCTAGAAAGGAGCCTTGAAATCTGCGAGCTACGTTGCATCAGCCACAAGGGACTAATATTCAATCATCCTTGTTCTAAAGGCGTGGGCTCCAGTATATATAAATAATTACGTAATTATGTCAGCGCGAGCATGTGGTTATTTCACGATAACGGGATAATTTTATACAAACTAAGTACATACATATACATAATTCGAAATATAAATATTATTTTAATTATAATAACTCCCTCCTTACACGTCTTTGTTCTTCCAAAAGTTTTATTAAATGTGACTAAAACTCAAGAAGTTTAAAAGAAAATAAACAAGAACCTTGCCGAAGGCTTACGTAAAATTTCACTGAATTGATTGTTCGTTGTGACAAAAAATCTCTCTAATCCTGTCATACATCAAAACTCTAATCTAAAGATATTACAAATATTAAAAAGGATTTATATACTAAGTGAGAAAAGCTTGGGCGACTACACACACGCGACCATCTACAAAAGCTTGTATTTGTGTAGAAACAAAGATATCTCCGCTGTAGTTTAGCGCGCTATGGTTCATTGTTGCTACAATTTTTTTTTAGGGTCCCGTAGTCCAATAGCATATAAATAGAACCCTTTTAATTTCGTCCTCTTTGTCGGGATAACAGTCATTTAGCCGTTTTTTTTCTGAGTAAAACAGCTAAATGACCAATTTTCGACGATTGGAAAGTGCACAATACTTTGCTTATAAAAAATGGTGGCGCTGGACACTCTGGACAGGGGTGATTGGAAGAAGGATTTCGCCCTGCAGTAGAACTTTTTTTTTAATTTGGGACAAGCCCGCCACACTATTTCGAAATCACTGCCACTGCTGAAACCCATAATCAACATTGGTGACCACCAGAAAAGCGTCGAGACAATGAAGCTCGACGAAGTCCCAGAGAAACGATCTAGCTGTCTTGGGATCCCGCCACGAATTTAGTCGGAATACCACCCTTAGTCCTGCATAAGACTAAGGGTGGCACTCCCCTATCCCATTCCAAGTAACTGGTTCCTGAGGTTCATGTAAAAAGCTGGTACTCAGCAGAATCCAGTTATACCGCAACATGCAGATAAAATATTATTATTCCATCAAATGTATCCACTTCACTGAAACAAATGTGTGTTTTTTTTTTCATTTCAAAAAGCAATCAGAACAGAGATCGCACTCTTACTCTCAAACCATGTATCTAATTAGAATTACATAATTATTATATTATACTATGATCCGTAATACCTTTGTCGTTCAACCACGTACATAGAACAATTGTGTACACAGTATGGATTGCCTTTTATTGACGTCTTATCGTTATCGCTCGTAAAACGCTACTTTGTTATGATCGTGTTCGCGTGGCGCTTTGCTGATCAAAAAATGGCGATAACCTTGATAGTATTATTTTAATTAATTTGACATGTGTTTAATCGAAGCTCAAATTATTCCCATTTTGATTACCTTAAATCCTATAATGAAGGACACTTCAAATTAAAAATAAAATATTGCCTCTTTTGGTGAGCCTTAATAATTCCCCATTTTGGTGACCTAAAATACTAAATCACCAAGTATCCGCAACTAACTTAGATGTACCGGTTGGTCACAGTTCTAACCTAAGCCTGGACTTCCTAATGAAATGGGTTAGCCCGTTAGCCATTTGATAGAGGTGGTAACAATTTTGAGAAAAAAATTAAAAAGATATTTAAAAAGAAGTCTCATTCTTAAAAATGTCAATCGAAATGAGGTCATTTCCTTCTGTAATTTAAATTATATTTGGTTAGTTTGAGTTTCGATTTGTTAGGATTTGTCATGGTAATATTATTTGAGTTTTTTCTTCTAAAAATTGTAATTAAAGAAAGTATGACTTTTTTAACTCACGTTTTTACTAGGCATATTACGAAAAATGTGCCATTTCACTCTCGAATGGCTTGACGCATGTTTCAGGATCATGACGTAGGCGTTGCTACGAGACGTAGTTAAAATAAACTTATGTAAAAAATTGTATATACGAGTAAAACGTGACTGAGGCATAAAATAGGTTTTTTTTTTACAGCCAAATGATACAAAAAGTGTAAGTGAGTGAAAACGCTAGCGACGGGGTTCTGTAGTTTCTGCTGACCTCCGTAGGAACACGAAGGTAATGCTTGTACGGTACCTATTTTGAGAAGCTTGCCGGTGATTAGCAGTGATCGGAATAAGTAGAGCTAATGTGCAAGTTCAAGGAACAGAAACGAAAAGTGGAGACTTCCTTACGACTAAATCTTTTTTTCGGAATATTTGTTCCGAATGTCGGAACAATACTTAAGTACAACTAAAATTAATAAACAACTATCGAATTCTTTTACTGTTTTTGTTTAAAAAAAGAAGTGCATGATTTTTATTGTTTAAAAAATAAAGGTAATCTCCTTATCTTCGTTTGAATGCCGCAAGTATGTAAGTACGGAAGCTAATTTAATTTTCATACCAACTTCTTTACCTGAATTATTAACAATAAAAAACGTATCTACTGGCTTTTTGAGAACGTTCTCCTTGTTGTCGAAGTCGGTTAAAAAAGAAAAATAATGAATTCAATTAGTTTACTTTACTGATTAATAAATAACGTTATTATTAAATGTGCTTAACTGATTCCGAGACATTTCCGAGTTTCAGAAAAAAATATTCCGAAAAAAAAATTAGTCGCAAGGAAGTCCTCACTTTTCGTTTTTGTTCCTTGAATTTTAGGTACATTAGCTCTACATATTCCGATCACTGGTGAATAAGTACAACTGTTTTGTTACAAACCCACGTCATTTCATCTCCCAATAAGGAATCAGTCGATATTTTGATCTCGTTTTTCTATAAATATTACTTAAGTAACTGTTAGTCATAGATGTCTAAATTCGTATGTCTAACTGGAAACACGTCATGTCTTCCGACGCCCAATTGAATGCCCATATTGAAGTTACTTACGTTTAGTAATTACTTAATGGGCTGATGATTTATATCAGTTCAATCTACAACTTCAGCAGCTTCCATTCTTATCTCATTTGGAGTTTATTTTTGAGAGTGATGAACCAAATTCAATAGTAACCTTTCGAAGGCTTTCTTTCTTCCCTATTTTTTAAGTTTGGATCTTCTTACCTACTGATTCGATTTTTTGACTAATTTGAAGCTACTTTACCCCCCAGTGTCATATGCTATATTTAAAAGGTTCCTTTGGAATAATTTCCGGATGTAACGCTCTCGTAGCCGCGGGCAAAAGCTAGTGCTAGATTAAGCTTTTACTTCGGAAGCCTGTATTTCTAGATCTGTTTAAGACCAGTCTTGTTTTGAAACGCCTCATTGTTTTTAATTCATACCAATAATGCAGGAATCTATGCGTAGATTATTAAATTATAAAGCCTTTTTAATTTATTATTATATTTTTTAAGTCACTATTATTATATTATTTATATTAATAGTGACTTAAAATTCAGCTTGAGTAAGTACTTAGTAATTCGTATCATGATAATAATATGCTGTAGGTATTAAGGAATACCGATGTAGCGTATTTTATTGTAATTGTCCTTCCTCGTCCATACTCGTATTTATTTTTAGAACCGCAAGGGATATTAATGAAATAATGTAGGTTGTATGAGTAATTTATGTGCTATGCTATATTGTACATATTTATTTATTATTCATGTTGCTAAACAACAAAACCTATTATTTTTAGATATTAGTAGCCACACGTTAGTCCTATATACACTTACATTGTTTACCTACCAAGTAAAGGAAAACTAACAATAAAACCTGTAAGTACATACTAGATTTAGATACTAAGAAAATAGGCAGAAGGTAACTACTTGCTCTGAGCCTCAGGGCTCTTATATGCTACCAGTATGTAGGTCAACGTATGTACATTGAACGAGCTACATACATTCACCTTAATCCTATTTGAATACTTAAAGAAACATTAGGCGCCAATATTAGTAGGCCTCACATTCTTATGTAAAGTGCTGTTAGTGAATGAAACTTAGATGTATGGAAAAGCTACACATCCTTGCATTTTAATGAACCGTTTCACATAGTACTGTTCAGACTGACAAGATTTATATTCAAGGAATCTTTCGTGAAAGACCATTCTTTAGAAAGAAAGTACTTAGAAAAGGATTAATCATTTTCATTGGATTGACTTTATACTTCAAATCGCTCCCAATTTAAGAGATTATCCGAATTAGACTGGGAACTGCCCCAACTTAGGCTTGATGACGAAGAGACTATTAGTCAACCCAAGTTTAGTTCATTTGAATCAATAATGATAGACCAGTAGTTAGAAGTAGGAATCAACGCTAAAGAATTCAATAGGCTACCCCCAGTCCAGACTTCTTTCGGTGTCACAGCTTTTTGAAGTCTAATTATTAGTTGCAAGCACTGCCGAGTATGAGGTTCTGTATTACATTTCCAGGTCGGACAAGGTGTAGTTGGGTTTTCATCACGAATTTCTCCGTAGTAGCCACGGAATTTGGTTTACGCCCGGTTGAAGGCAATGGGGTTACCAACCTATCTTACATCGGACTTTTACATAACTGGCGAAATGTGGATGTTCTATTGGGTACACCTCTGCCTAGCTGCGTGTTTTTATGTTGGTATCTGTGTATTTGGTGATTTGTTTAGAATGTGTAAACGTGGTATAACATTACTGAAACTTTATCGGCATAGATACATACGTAAGGAAAAGGAGATCAAGCTGCACGCGAGCACAAATGCAATGTTTAATAACATACGTACACTTTGGTTACATGATCATGTACTTATTTATGCCTTTAATTTTGTAGATGTTGACAAATTGTTGATGATGCGAAGGAGGTCTCAAATTCAAATGGCTGCAAAGTTACCTTGGCTTTTGTAGCTACTTACATAAACGTTGAAGACAAAAAGTACACTTGCTAAGTTAGTTGGTACAACTCTCTAAGAACTAACAACACTCACTTTTTATTTATAAACTTTGCTATATTAGTAGCAGTGTACAGGCAAAAAATGTAGGCTAATTAAAAAGAACGTTAGTGGCCTTAAAATCTTCTAGAAGATGTGTTTCAAAAGATTATACATATTTATTTATGTCTAGGCAAGCCATTTTTGCCTAACGTTAGTAAGATAGACAGACATTAATTTAGCAAAATTCACAGATTCAAATAGCGTCAATTCGCATTATCAAACAGAGATAAACTTCGAAAGGTTGCAACTCCGGTCACGAAAACTGGTCTAACATGAATACTATCACGGCCAGTCCTTAGTGTCTAACTGTGCAACGTTAGTGTAAGTGAGTGGGAAGTCTAATTGCAAAGGCCACGTTCGGACAAGTTCATTACCATCCACATTTCTGCGCGGGCGCCATTGCTAACCGAGCCCGTCTGATGCAACATTCCCTGGTTGTTGATAAGTACTGACCGTTGTCGGTTAATAATCAATTACACAGAGCACGTAACATGTTAGAGATGCAAACGCACGATCAGCAGTAAATTCACACTTTTACTTGCTACACAATTTGTGATGGAAACTTCGCTACGGGAATAGTTTGATTCAAATTAGACATAGCTGTACGTGTACGTTTTATAGCTACAGAGTTCGTTTCGCGTTGTAAGCAAACATTTAGCGACATTGTTTTTTTTTTAAATTTATGTTGATAATAACAAAAGAGCTATAACTTATCCAATATTGTCGTGTGCTTCTACGTCGATGGCGTATTAATAGGAGCAACAACACACGTCTTTTCCGATCCATTTTATTAAACATGCTGACTATATTCAGAATAACCGTAGCAACGCCCGCCAGCCACGCTGCACCGGCTGTATGCCTACCAAATGTCGCGAAATTTTGCCGCGTCGCCGCCGCAACGCACCGTGTGCATAGGCTCTCAATTTTGAAACAGGCAGTTCAGCGTTATTGTGCATGACTAAAAGTTACAGGTTTAACTCAAATAAAACGCTTATCTGTCGAAAACAAGATGACTCGAACACTTCGATGCCTCTAAATCATCTCATCATCACCATCCACGCCTGACTTCATCCACTGCTGAGTATAGGCTTCGCCAATCTCCATTTACGATTCTGTCCCAGCATCATCCCAATTTTCCGTGCGATGACAACAATGTCGTCTCACCGCCGGACGACCACTACTTCTTTGCCCCTGTCCTTGTTAGAGCTTTAGGCACCTCGCGAAATACGCAGCTACGACTACGAATTTTGGCCGCAGAAGCTACTTTTGGTCGAAATCAGGAAGATAGTTTGGTCGCATAACCGATCGTCCGACCAGCTTTGTTCAAGATAGCGGTCGTTCATGCAACAAGTCGTGGTTTTGGCCACGTAGTGCGCGAGGTCCCTTACTCCACCTGTCGCCACCATTGCTAGGTGTCCTGACCAACTAACTACATTTGAGTTCCAACTTTTGTTGTCATCGGACTCTATCGACCAGCGTTATGCTGGACATGGAACACTCCAACTCAAGCACCTTTATGTATAAACCGTGTACCTAAGCTAACAACATGAGTCGTGATAGCTTCAGTCCAGCAGAAACTCAACACTTCTATCCTTGTCATAGATAAGAACAGCTGCTGTCGTAAAAGCTCACGTGACAATTACAATAGAAACGGAGCGGACTTGATGAAGGCAATCTATGTCCTAGATAATTTTAAACGAAACTGGGGTTTGAGTTATTTGGCCCGCCTAACCTCCACGTTTAAAATATTTTGTCGGGCAAAGTGTTATTGTATATTTCAGGATTTTTTCAGTAGCGGTCCGGAATCGGGATTTGCACGTGGTTAATGGGGATAGGCTGCCTCTTTTAGAAACACAGCGAAATGTGGGGGTACATCTCCGTCTAAATCTTCGGGGAAAACATTCTATACGGTATTATACTAAGTCATATACGCAATTTTTTCGAGAATTTAAGAGGAAACACCAGCCTCCTTAAAATATCTACACACGTGTTAAAACAACAAACCGTGATTCTGATAACTGTCAATAGACCTTGGGGTTACTATGATCTCTTAGCGCAGGAATATTTTAGTTTTCCGAGATTGGGAAAGAGAATGTACATACGTGTATTGTGAAGGCTTAAAAGTGACGAAAGCCTTTATTTAGATCAATTTTATTATAAACACTTAAGTATTTCCATGCATTTTTTTCAGTTGAAGTCTTTCAAACAGCTTGCACAAAAATTACACTGGGTAAAAATACCTAGAGTAATTTTTGTGTAAGCTGGAACCACTTTGCAACCAAAGCATTTTTGCTTTGAATGGAAAGTGGTGGAAAAAACATCTTGAATTAAATGGGTACGGTTTTCTACTAGTAGCAACACTTGCGTTTTCGAGGTCTCCCCTTCTTTGGTACGAGTCTTTCGCAGGTCCTGCAAGGGCAGCAGCAGTGTATGGCTTCCTCATCGCATTGGACGTGAATGCACGCATTCGCCGCCGGCTCCTTTTGGGCTGGCACGCGAGGTGTCACCAGTTCCACCTGCAACGAAGAAATAGTAAGTTATTATAACATAAGTAGACAAGGTGCTGTCTCTTCATCAATATCATCATCTACACGACATGATAAACAGTTACTTTAAATAAACACACTATAAGTATGGATAATGTGGCATATATGTATATATGGCACAGATATATACTTTTTACTCTTTATAAAGAGTTATTGCCTATTTCTAAATACTGTATGTATCAAGTTATCTTGAACAGAAGGATGGAGTAGGACCTACATACATACTGTATGTCATTAAATTAATGGCACAATACAACACTAACGTAAAGCATTAATTACACTAGTTAGAACTGTATCCGTTTCGCCATGACACTTTTTTCTGTTACACAATATGCGGTCTGTATCCAGCTCGATTTTCATTTACGTCAGTCATTATTTTGTGTCCATTTTGGGCTAACATTCATACCAATCCTTGGGGTACAACTTTCTGATGAAGCTCGAAGTAATACGTAATTGCTAACTGGTTTGACTGCATGTTTGCGATTTGTGGGAATCACAAAACAGCCTGAGAAGGTATCTTCCTTCGTAAATAATACATGAAATAACCGCATAAACCCCGTTACGCGACTTCGAAAAGGGGGAGAGAAAAAATTGCTGGATCAATATACTGAAAAGGAACCTTTTTTATTACATAAAAAACGGACGAAGTCGGTGGCAAAAAAGTCAATGAAACAAACAACAGTCATCGACTTTCGAAAGTAAAGTTATTTTCCACTTTTTTGTGTTTTTTTTGGAAGTCGGTTATTTTTGGCAAAAAAGTTTTTTTTTACACATTTTAGTTATCGTATCACACACAAATCCTTGTCAAGTATCAATTTTGAAATTTCTTTTACTTAGATGACGTATTTTTTCCAGCTATTTTGATTTAAAAACCAAACTGCTGAACCGATTTTGATAAAATTTCTATGGGACCAATCGGGAAGTACTTATTTCCTTTCAGATAAAAGATTTTTTTCAAATCGGTTCATATATGACAAAGATACGAGATAACAAACACAAAAAAAAAATACAACCGAATCGAGAACCTCCTCCTTTTTTGAAGTGGGTTAAAAATCAGGGCATAAGGAGACCTCTTCATACGGTTACTTGGAAGTCTTGCCTATTCAAGGGGCATGATGGCTCGCCACACACAACACCGCATGTCTCCGAGCAGATGGACCCTTCGTCATCACAGGTCCCAACTTGACCTGCCACGGAGCCAGCCTAGGCGGCTTGTGTGTGCTCTTTGACACTTGTATTTTCACCTGACGTTTTAAATCGTTTTAATAAATTGAGAAATTTGAACTGCGGTGGCTACGATTGTGTGGTAATACTTGGAGAAGGTTGTGACAAGAAGAAGAAGTGATGGTATCGATCCAATCATTGTAGCGATCCAAAATATCGGAGTATCGCATCATGTTATATGAAAAATGATTTAAAAGACTTATAGAGCGGACATTGGGAATATTTTCATAGAAAAATTTTGATCCCGAACATTTTCGATTTTGACCCAAGAATGCTACCTTCCAAGTGGGCGTATGCCACTAGACAGAACGATTTGTTACTAAGTTGTAACAAGTATTGGATTACGATTTTCTTCGTCATGTCCCGTCCATCGCTCGTAAATATGTGAATGTCTTTGGTTATGTGTATCGATACTCTAAAAGTCTAAAGTATCGGATCGGATCGTGTATCGTTAATAGGAACCACCTAACTGTAAATAAAGATGATTCTATGGCTGATTCTGATCAACAATGGCAATAAAATATTTAATTGTTTTTGTTTATCTGTCCTGAAGTCATAAAAGTAAAATCACTATTTTGCATCCTAACTACGAGAAATCTACAGCACATAATAAATAATAATAACTGGGCCTTCTTAGATGTCTATTATCTATTTTATTATATCCATAGGTTACAGAGATTATCACGGAATTTATGAAACTGCTGACTTACTGAGTTTTACTTGTGAGCAGCAAGTAAAACTAAGCCCAAACCAAAACCTAGAAAACCATATGAAGAAATAGTGCTATTTCATTTTTAAGATGAGCCACTGACCCATTTTTAGCTTTTTTTTTATTCTATTTTTCTTCAGTTGGTGCCTGCATATTATTCGACAATTTTTCAAGAAAAATTTTGAACTAATAATTTCATGAATATTTTTTAAAGCCCTTTTGAAAGATTACTACCGACCAAAGAGTAGAATACTTATACCAAAAGTATCAACTTAGATAGCTGTCTTTCCCTACTCCCTGTTTTCTTTTTGATTTCAGTCTATTAATATTTGGACATAGATCCTGTTTTGGGGTTTACAAAACGACTTTGGAACGATTTGATTCAAATAAGTAGATAAATAGTACTACCTGCTTACTGCTGATAGCTTCAGCCGCCGTATGAGCATGGGATATTTATGATATAAGTACATATCTTAAGGTGAGTGAAGTACTGAAGCACTTCAACTCGTTATGAAATCGCAATTGTTCATACTTTTACATTTTTTCCGTCCACTTATCTCGACGTGTCAATTATAATATTTAGGTAATTGGCCTTACAGTATCACTTTCGGAGTTGTCGAGTCATTTATTCATGAGAGTAATCATGAAGTCGGTTCTCGAAACTCAATAGAAATGTCTACAGACACATGTTTTCATGAGTAGGTACTTATTATACGCCTGGGATAGGTTCCAATCTAAGTACAGTTGACTCACGCCTCTTATCCATGGTATGAGATAGGAAGACACTACAGAACGCCATTTGCCGAAATCGCTACATTTAATTTATTTTGCTTCTTACACGTTTATACATTTATTTGGCTATACACTCACGCCAAATGCGAGGAATACGCACCTATCCTTTTTGAAGAACATCATCTATATGACCTTCTAGGGCGTCCCCTTCCAGCATTCCAGTCAAATCCGCTTTCACTCATCCTCTCACCATGCCCAAACCATTTAAGCATACCTACTTACTTTTTAAAAATTTCTGTCTCCCTTGTTGTTCTGGCTTCTACTTTTTCCGTGGTAACATTCATAGACAATCCACACATGTGACCCGACATAGGTATAATGCCCGGACTCCACCAAAGCGGAGACGGCCGGAACGGAGAGATGTGCAAAATTCGACCAAACACAGGAGAGGCGAAACACAAGCCTATCTTCTTTCTAGCATTCAGTGGACTCTTGCGACTTTCCACAGTTCATGTGGGTATAAGAGTAGAGGAAGACCAAAGAAACGATGGACGGACTATGTAAAGGCTGATATGGCAAGAAAGGAGGTGTCTGATGAGATGACACGTAATAGAGAAGTATGGAGGAAGAAGACATGCTGCGCCCCAAATGAACTGGGATAAGGCAGGAAAATGATGATGATGTGGAGTCCTAGACCTTTGCGGTACACCACTGCTGAACTCCAAGCATAAGCATAATCAGGCTGTAGTGTGTCCACAGCTGGGACACAGGCCTCTTTAAGAGAGGGAATGGGCTGTAGTACACCACGCGGGGCCAGTACGGGCTGGTAGGTGTCACATATTCTTGAATTTGTGCTTCTAGGTCCTGCCAATTTACACGATGTGTTCCCTCACCGTTTTTTGTTGCAGTGGTAATGAAATAAATGACTCAAAGTAACGCGCCTGGATGGGTTCGAACCCACGACCTGCAACTCGTGGCCGTTGCCACTGGGCTACCACATCCCTACTCCTGAACTCCAATAAAAAGTAATAAGCAAAAAATCAACAATAACATTGTAAATAATTTGCAATGTACTCTGCCTTTGGAGATAATTCCCAGTAGAGGCTGGCAGATACGCATCCGTGACAGCGAAAACACGTAGTCAAACATTCCGCATCGGAGATCTAAATCCACACATGATTTGTCTGAAGAACTTAAGTACCTAATTATAATAACATTTTATAAGTCGGGCAAAATGTTATTAGGTTTTTCTATCAGGTTTTTTATCACTAACAGCCCGGTATCATAATTTGTGCTCGGTTGAGGCAATAGGGTCGCCCTTTATTAGGACTTAACCATAACTAGCGAAATGTGGGCGTGTGTTTGTAGCCTAACCCTTCAGGGATTACTCGCGTGATATTAAGTATAAGCAGTGTGCTGAGTGTGTTATCGACGCCTAATTTATTCATTATATTATTGTTATTAGGAAACAACGCTTTATACAAGACACCAATGCAATGAGCTTAACATTTATTTTTCATAAATCTAAATCATGACATTATTATTTTCCTCTTTTGTTTTGAGTTTCTATCAAATAGTTTCTTAGTTTCTATACGAGTATGTGCGTAACTGTACCGTCCAGTTGGAAGAGTGCTAATAAAAGTACATAAAAAATAAAAGTTGGACTCATGCGAAGAGTTTGTATGGATGTTATAAAAGTTGTACTCCTGAGAATGTTGGAATCTTGCGAACAGACGTCCAATTATTACCACGATTTCGAATTTCCATAATTCAGCTTCAGCATCGGACTCAAAAGGGAATTCTAACTTAGTCATAATGTTGAACGGAGACTGGATATTTTCATCTTAATCTGATGAACACTGTATTTTATGACAAGTGTGTATTCTACAGCTTCACGGTACATATACAGTAGGTACGTTATTACAAGACTATTAACACACGACAGCGAGCAATCTGATAAAAAGTCATAGATCAGAGGATATCGCAGGTTTAGCAAGAAACTTAGCCGATGAACTCAGAATAACACAATAAAGTAAGTATGTAAGTATATATCGACGGCGAAGTGCCAATACCTCCTAACTGTCATTTTTCGAGAAATTCACTTTTTCATCGTTTTGAATTTAAAGGTGTTATACCTACTACACTATCATAAAATATAAGAATTCAGCATAATATATAAATCCCATATAATTATTATTCAAAATAAATAAACTAACAATTTTTGGCTTCTCAAGAAAATAAGCGTTTTTTCAGTTTGTGTAATATTTTGATTTTGTCAGTTAGGTGTTATTGGCACTTCGCCGTCGATATATAATAAACTGAATTTTCTTTTCTAAGTCCTTACCTACATATTTCGTTAACTTACCGCTTACGTTCTAAGAATATAACAAGATACACGTCGCCAAAATCCAAAATAGGTTCTAACAACGTGAAAAAACGTCTTTAACTTGACATTGAATTGACTTCGTGTACAGTCACGAGCAGAAATACATTTATTGTATTTTGTAAAATTCAATAGCGTATTTCTCGTGAAATGTCGATTTCAACTTCGAGTATTCTTCTGTAAATCTTCTCATTCCTCCGAAATACAATGTTCATAACAAAATATATAAATACAATAAATTAAAGTACCTACAGTAGGTAGGTACATACAAAAAAATCACTTTTGGATTGGATGGCTACGTGTTTTAATATAAGTGCGTAACTGTACAGTGCAGGGTGGTTCTTTTGGAGCTTGAATGACGTTATTAGGGTGCTGTTGGTAAACATTTGTAAAATTGTAACAAGATAGCGGTTATAGTTCTGATTTTTGACTCGCGGCTTTGTCTCCATAAATGAGCCCTTAGTGTAAACTATACAAGATTAGCGGCTTATGTAACGTGCTGAAAACCTAAGGGGACTGCCGTGGCGTGCCGAACTAATTGTATCGTCAGTCGCGAAATCGCTTTGCACTGAAAGAACTTAATTACCGACGTGAAGAAATGCTTAGGTAGACCAGAATGGCTTGAATACAAGTACCACGAGTGATCTTCTATCTGAATGCCGTAGAAAAGAGATGGGACAGCGGCTTTTACTTGACTACGCAGCTTTGCAACGGCGCAATGTACTGCAGCCTAGGCAATCCACCGCGCGCCATCCGCCAAAGCAATCGGTATCTCGCATGCGAGAATGCGATCCTGGTCCCAATGAGAGTGCGTATATTAATATAACCTTGCTATTTTCTGTGTTACCCAGAGTTCGCAGTCCTGCAGTTACAATGTAGGCTCTTGCACTAGTTACTCTGATGCATCAATGATGGTCGCAATCAACAGCAATTGATTGTCCCGAATATAGATCAATATTCGTCAATCGATAATGGCAATTGGTGAATAGGTAGGTAAGTAGATAGAGATACTCATGGAATTCCTTCGTGCATACCTAACGGTAGGACGAAAACGTTTTCTACTAACTTTTTAGACCTATGTATCCTGCTTATGTGTGTGAAGTTAAAATGTGAAGTTAAAATCGGTTGTCGTTTCGAAAAATAAGGACTTGATTTTTATTTATAGGCATTTTTACGTGAACTAAAACGTCTCAACAAGAAATATATCTGAAAAACAAATTCACCGACTCAACGATGTTGGTTTTCGGCCGTCGGTCATCTGTTACTCGCCTACCGAATGATCAAAAACCTAAATAAAAAAACAGATGAAAGTTTACTAATTAAGAAATGCTTTAGTACGCACGATTTTTTGATATAGTAAAAAATAATTTTCCAGTTTCCGACTGTAGGAAGTTATTGATACTATTCAATACTAGGTAGCGCCACATGTCAGATTAGATATGTTATTGTGTCATGTCAAAAGAACAACCCCAATAATTATCGAGCAGTGTTTTTACTGGACATAATCCATTTAAATTAAATAGTATATATTAAACAGATTCGAACTCAAAAATAAATAAAAACTGGCCAAATGCGAGTCGGACACAGTGTTCCCTAGCACCAAACCGTTTAATAACAAAATTTTTAACGCCCATTCATATGTAAATTTACACTCAACAGCAAAACTAAATTTGTTTTCCATAGTCTGTCAATGAAAAAAAGTGCCTCAGCCAAAGCCAAATGAATAAAACGGAACCCTAAATACAATTCTTAAAGAATGCTAACTTTTGAAGAAGAGATTATGAAGAAATGCCAGCCATTTTATATTTAAAAATTAATGGATTATTTAATTCATCTAATAAATATGTTATACGTAAGGAAGGTAAAGCAATCAAAATTAAGAAATAATATTGTAGAGTACTATTATTATAGTCCAGTTTTAGATTTTCCCTTTTTTGATCGACGCCAACAGAGGCATGGTAGAGCGTCGGGGTCACATTGTGTTTCTCTGGTATCTATGCGACATAGCGGTTTCTTCTCGGGGTACTTCGGTGTGACGAGCTCAAGTTCCATCTTACAGCGCCGGTCTCCAGAAGCTCCCACTTTGGCAATCTGAGAATTATGTATTGTTTTTTTAATGTATTTATGAGCTTATTAACTTGGTATTACTGGGTATTTAGATCATTTTTGTTGAAGACTTGGAAGGTTTCAAGGGAGGGGACATAATGGGTTCAGCCTTCAACCCATTCACTAGTCTGTAAATAGGGTAGGTTTCTGTTTAAACCGGTAAATGCAATCCTGTTATCACAATCTGTACCAATGTTTAATCTTACCTTTAGAACGAAAACATCTTTTCTAGGATGCAAGACCGCTTGGGCAGGTCCCGGAGGAGGCACGTTATTCGGTACTAAGTTACACAGCCATGGGCAAGGCCCTTTTGGTCCTTTTTTATCTGGAGATGGTTTTGTAGCTCCTGGTTTCGGAGCTCCTGGTTTTACTTGCGTACCTTTTGCTTGTTTACTTTTTGGGGGCATTTTTATGTTCACAAGAATTTATCATAAAAATTTGGATGCGCCATACAGGCACTGTTGTCTAGTTACAGATGTGTCAGAACAACATGAATGTCAACGGACTTATCAATGGTTAAACCAAAATAGGTTTCTTTTCTATTTTCTTTTTATATAGTCAACCTGTAACGAAACTTTTTGTTATCTTCTGCAAGGTGTGAATATACAGGGTGTTTGGTGCATCGTTTGCCGTTTGCAAAAAAACAAGTTTGAATTCGATAGAACCAGAAAACAGTACGAAACTTAGTTCAAAACTATAAATGTCTGTTGCGGAATGCTTAAGGCTAGATAGGCGATCAGAATTTTTTATAATAAACAGACAGAGAACTTCTACATAACAGTCGTCATTGAAGAAAGAGAGAACGTCGGGCCAGTCAGCCCGCATACCTCCCGCTTCCTCTATGCAGACGACCTTGCCCTCACCTCCCAAGTTCGATGTAAACATGTCCATGTAATTTCTCCATATATTTCTCGTGAACTCACTAATGCCCAATTGCAAAATCACTAATACAAAGCAAAACCAGGCCTGTATTTGTCCCAGTGCCATATTTATTATTATTATTTATTTATTTATTACTTATTTTCTGATTGACAAAAATTTTGGGAGCGCGTAGTGTTAGTTTGTACTGTGAACGTATGCATACCTGCTAGTTTCGGCCGACGGCCAATTTACAGCAGGCCTACTATGACCTTTTAATGCAGGAATGTTTTAGTTCTCTTTTCCACTCTCGAAATTTCAAACCTCCATTTTGTTAATGTTACATTTTTTTAAAGTTTTTAGTGTTGTTTTTATACGATCTATTGAATATTGTTAAAAATTAATAATTAAACCTGCCCCAGACTTCTCGTTGGCGGTAAAATCCGCCAGACGCTTTAAAATTCCAAAAAAAAACACGTGATTTTACATATAGAATAGAATAGAATACTCGTGGAAGGATTTTATTTCAAACCGGAGTCCATAGGGATTAGTAACAATTTTACTAACTTCTAGTGTTAGTAGGTTACAGACACAGATAAAGATATACAGTTAAATTTCAGCATGGATCCGCATCCACCTCCGTAACATCGGGGAATCCCACCGATCTGCGAATACACTGAGAATAGTGTTGGTGCTGCCGCGAACACGAGTCATCAGGGATGCACATCTGTTGCTAATAATGGCTTATACTTTAGTCTTGATTTTTATATATTATGATAGGTACCTATATGTCAGGAAACTATTTCAATAGTTATTTTAAGCAGCCGGACCAATCGCAGTGGCCTAACATCCCCCAGACACCCCCAGTCACAATTAGGTAAAACGTCGCTGTATGAGCGCGAGTGTAATAAAATTAGATTTATAACACAGCTTCATTAAACTTAGGTAAATAGTTAATGGTCTTATGGAAGTTTTCAATAATAATTGAACATTATTTTAACGCCTAATAATCATTTTTTTATATAAAATCATGTTGTATTTTTTCAAGCTCTATAGCGCCTGGTTGCAATTACCGTTGACGGGAAGTGTCTGGGAGCGATAATTATTATAAATTTTTAACAAGATTCTTTACAACATTAATAAAAGTCAACACTTAGACTTTAAGTGAGTTGTTTTTACGTAAAAACACCTGTAAATTGGCCGTCGGTTCAAGCTAGCAGGTATGCATACGTTCACACTAACACCACTTCAATGCAATGCCAGTGTGGAGACCCTCTGCAGGATATGCCCCACCTCCTTTCTTGCCCATTCCGCACAGCCACCTGCACTTTCCAGGATTTAAACGAAGTAAACGAAAGAGCTGTGCAGGTGGCTAAATACTGGTACCATAACAACCCATGCATTTTGTTACTCAGAAAATAACTAATGTCCGACAGCACTGGGATCTTGCTCTAAAAGGAGGCATGCATAACTCGAGTCCATCGAGCATACACCTTGTCAAACACATCTTGATATTTCTCTGGACAGATCATGCATATGAATTCATTGTTAGATCATCTAAAAAAAGGTGCACACTCGCCAACAGTCTTTTACAGTGGCTATTCTGCTCTAGGCAGGGTGCTTCATTCCAAATGAACTTATGCGGACTTCTCTGCTCCCCGCTTACAGGATAGCCTTGCCCCATTGGTGATACTTGATATTGTTTGTAGAGCTATAAAACACATTGACATTTTGAACCGGATTCCGATTAAGTCCCTACAGTCTAGCGTAGCATGCCACTGTCTAGTATCTATCTACACATTATTTCTAGCCTTACAGGCCCTTAACTCTTTTGTCTCTATTCTGGCGTAGGTGGCGTAGGTTCAGTTTATCTTAGGCAGGTAAAAGTTTTCTGAACATTAAAAGTCATAGTAGTGCTATGTAGAGGGATAGATGTAGGTATGTGCAGAATGTAGAAGAGTCAAGATTTTTTACCCGATTGTCCAGACGTGTACGATGTCCAGATGTATACGAATAATGTGTATTATGTATGTAGTCTTTGGGTGTACGCTCGGTATTCTAAAAAGCTAGCTATATGGATTTTGTTTAAATACTTCAGAGACAATTTATTTCAGTCATTCTGTTTTTAAATGAAAGGGCTAGGGGCGAATATTTTAAAAACATTATCAGCAAAACAACAAATATTATCAAAACGACACTAGCAAACTGCAAAATGTCCTATTAGCAAATCGTCCTATTTTGCAAAAAATGGTCTTTAAAACAAAGGAACGGGAATTGTAGTTATACCACACATACCTGTGAGTTTTTTAAAAGGAATAACTGTAATAATTATGATCGGTTCGAGACACTACACAAAATCAAATAAAATTAGAGGAGTTGCCGGATGTCATATATTTTCTTCGAATATTTGGTTCTGAGGAAATTCACATATTTTCATATCAAATTTGAGAGCAGTGGTGATGAAATAATTTACGCAAAGTAAAGTGCGTGCCTGGATTCGAACGATCTGAAACTTGTGTTTCCATTGGTCCACCACTGCTAAGGTTTTGTATTTCCTAGTACACCTTTAAAACAGCAAGCGCAGGTGGTGAATAAACCCTATTCAACATCTACACAAAAGCCTTGCACATACAAGTGGCAAAGGTATTTTTTTTTGTAAATATAATCCAATGTTAATTTAGTATCAATTATCATCTAATAAATTTAAAGATTTCAGTGGCAAGGCAGGAACGATAATCAGTTCGGCCACTAAAACGCTTTAACTCGTGAAGTAATATGGTATGTCTCTTACTCGTACGAATAGATTTATGTATCTGTTCAGCTGAATACCATAACCATGACCTTGTTTGTCACCGGGGCCAGTGAATGACACATGTATCACTACTACCTTTCTTAAAAGCGCAAGTAGCGTCTCAGTGTAAACTGACTCTGACAGATGTTCTTAAAGCAAGACATGCTTGCCATACTGAACCTGTTCACCCATAAGTTGTTTCTTCTTGTTGAATTAACTATTTAGGTAATTTGTAGTGGATTAAGAGTAATCCTAGTCAACGTCGTGATACTTGAAACAACACCATGCCCGCCATATTTGTTTATTATAATAAAGTGGATTGTATACGTTATCTTATAACTAAGTACTCTTGGGGTTTTTTACTTAGGCACAGCAATTTGAGCAGCTGGTTCTGCAACAATTTGCAAGTTTAAAGCGTGACTTTGAGCAGCACTTCCGTGGCAGGCAGGGCGCCGGCGCACAAAACGCAGGCGCGCAGGGCGAGGGCGCACAGGGCGACAAGCTGCATTTTCGTGATGAGCATATATACATTGGGTAGTTACACCGAGGCCGCCCGGGAACGACCGAGCAGCACTTTCGCCTCCGCCCACTGCAACATCCAACACACGGGCCGGGAACGCTACGACAGCGTACCATGGGGCACCATTTCGATTTATTTGAGCAGGGAGACGATAACTTGCGATGCGCCCTTATTTTCTGTTGGCTGCGAATCCTACGACGTTTCCTATATCCAACGGGACAAGGCCGTAAACATGGTGAACTTTTGCAAGGTGAGCCGCTAGGTGAACTACAACAAGCTGGCCCGCAAGGAGGTGACCCACAGGGAGCATTGCATGGTAGTGGTGGACAAGGTGGCGGGCATCGCGGAGGCGGTGAACATGGCCTACACCGGAGTGGAGGACATGGCCTGCACCGGCGTGGAGGGCATGGCCTGCACTTCGGTCGTGGAGGGCAAGGTCTGCAACGTGGGAACGGAGGGCACGGTCGGCACCTAGGTGGATAAGCACAGCGTGTACTGCATCCCGGTAATAGCGGACACGGCCTGCAACGTGGCAATGGCGGGCATGGCCTGCAACGTGGCGATGGCGGGCATGGCCTGCATATTAGTGATGACGCTGGAACACAAGGTCTGCAAGGTTTGCAAGGTCGACAGGGCTTACCGCCACACTTACTACATGGCGACCCGCATGAATATTTGCTGCACCGAGGCGGACGGCAAACTATCATCTTGCACTTAGATGGTCGGCAGTTAGGTCCAGAAAGCACACAAGGTGTCGCACATGGCGATCCGCAGGGAGGTGGGCGACACGGCGGCGGTGTCCACTCCAGCATTAGTTCATTCGTTGCCAGTGGAGCTCCATTCAGTTTACGAATGACTAATTCAAATACACCCCGTCGTGCATTTGTCACCGTAGAAACCTTGACAGGTGCTTGTTCATTTGCTCCTGATGCAGCAATAATACATTTAGGCCCTTGACATGGTTCTTTTCCGTGCACGGGACATGGTTCTCTAGGTCCGATTTTAATATGCGAAATAGTCGCAACCATATCTCCCTTGGTGACACCAACTGTATTTGGACAGGGTTTTGTTGATTTAATTGAAACATTCTTCGGCTGACCCTTTTGTTTCTTAGGTTGTTTATTTGTATCATCAGGTAGTCTAACTTTAGCCGGTTTCGTAGAAGTTTGTGTTGCAGAATTACTTTCCGTCGGTCGTTGGCATGATTTGGACGCTTTTTTGCTTACATCAGGCTGTTTTTTTTTAGATCCCATCCCCTTTGCCTCTCTTTTCATTCCAAAAAGGTAAACGTCCGAGTATATTGCTCTGTTTTCCTGTACAAATAATTTACTACTATCGAATGTCGATGTGTAGCCTGAAGAATTACTGTTACTAGTCTTGCAAACCAAATATCTATTGCTGTTGTAATTGGTGTTGGATCTACTTTGAGAAGCTTGTAAGCATTTGTTTATGGAACCTGTGGCTTGTGTTCCAGATGAGCGACGGCGGCCGAGATCATCAAACAGCGCCACATAAACGGTCGTTTCAATTTTGCGAAATAAATTCTTACGCATATAATTAAAGTATATTTTTTGGTACTTTGGAAAATGGCTCCCAATGTCGTCTGGATTTTCACAAGGCTTAGAGTTGTAAGGATCTTGAGCTGAAAGGATTTATTTCTGTAATATTTTATAGCAACTATAAACATGAAAAACACAAAAGTATTAATTATAAAACCATACCTATTGAACAAAGACCAGCTCCGCTCCCACCGCCGTGATGGCAGGGAGGACCAGTGCCAGGAACTCCCTTGCCAACTCCTGCTAGTCGGGCGGCACCACAAACACAAGGATCATCAGATTTTTGATATTGCCTTGGTGGGTTGCACGATCGATCTACGATAGAAGGCTCTCGATCAGCACCCAAAGTAGGTGGGCCTGCACCTTGGTCCCTTGTAATTATTAACTTCCCAAAACAAGAAATGCGTAAAAAGATGTATATGGTACCCATCGGCACGCCTTCTGGAGAAACGATTTGAAATGAATCTTTCAAAGCTTGGCAGCTAACATTCGCAGAATCTTCCAAATACTTATTACGTGACTGAACAAATTCTTTCGTCATATCTATTGTCGCTTGCCCCATTATTATTTTTGTTGGTAGTCCACCTGGAAGTGACTTGTATACTATTACCTGTATAGGGAAGTTACTCATGGCTTTTGCAATATCTTCGTCTATAAGGGAAAACAGACATGACTTTCCGTTGTTGAACGTTTTCACAAAAGGTCCTTCAATTTTAGCGGCACATTGCCCAGGATCATCGTCACATATCTCAAGCGGATCTACTGATGGGGCTGTTACAGTTACACGTGTCCTGAAGTCCTTGTCGGCAAAACAGGGACTCTTCAAAAATGAAACCTTGTCGATGAGTACCTCCATGAGGAAAAGGCCGCCACCGTCGTTCGTCATTGTGAGTTTTTGTTAGGGGATGGGTATCTTAAGATTTGTTTTTTCAAAAGATTTTCTCACTTATTATTTTGACATTTTACACAAACAATTATGATGGAATGGTAAATTTGACATCAAAAGTTGTCTTCTAGATTTGACACTCATTTGAACGAGTCCAGTCGTAAACTCCAGGGAGGTGTTTATGTAAACCAGAGATTCGCATCTAGGGTTATTTCGACCGACTAAGGGACCTCGCGCACTACATGGCTAGGACTTTTGGCCACGGAAGGTTCGACCAGGAAGAAAGTTTAGTGTCACGACGATAGCGGCCGGTCATGCATGTCGTGGTGGTGGCCGCGTAGTGCGTAAGGTCCATAGGTATGGCAGAGTCAAAGAGATGGTTATAATTTAGCTTCGTATAGAGGCACGTTTAGGATGCTAATGTCTTGCAAACGAACGATCTGATGACCATTCGTCACAGTAGCTATTTCGTCGCTATCGTCGAAATGTAAGGTTATTTCATATTTTGATTTCAAAACCAAAACTACCGAACCGATTTTGATAAAATTTCTATGGGACCAATCAGGCAGTATATCCTTTCAGATAAAAGAAGAATTTTTCAAATCGGTTCATAAATGACGAAAATATGAGGAAACAAACACAAAAAAAAAATACAATTGAATTGAGAATCTCCTCCTTTTTTTGAAGTCGGTTAAAAAGTAAGTTTTTTGTCACAGAACCTAAAAACATTCAAATTAATTTTCTCAAATGTCCCGGTAAGGAGTGAGAAATGGCATCTATACATACAACATGTAACATAATTCACGCACATCCTGAAATTAGTTTATTCAGAATCGTTTACTGAATCGATTTCTACCATTTTTAATATAGGTAATTTTTTATCCCAAAATTAACTAAAACTACGTAAAACACAGTCACACTACCCCTGTACAGACAAAACAAACTGAAATGGACTGTAAATCAAGGCAATAAGAATTTTAAAAGTGCAGTCATATTTGTATTAATACAAATTCCGTCATTTAATACAAAATACAGAAAAATGAACCTTATTTCAAGGATCTTAAAGTCTTTACAAATACAGTTAAGTAAACTTAACGATTGTAATCGCACGCACACACTTACAGGCACTGGACAAAGGACACAATAGAAAAACCAACAAAATACAAAATGTGACATGCTTGTTTTCGTTCCCTTTCTCATGCAAACTAAAAACCCCGGGATAGAGCGAGATAGCTACGACGATACCAGCGCTTGCGCGGCTACGATGAAAGCAAACTTAAATGTAAACAATATTAGTCACGCGCGGACATTTTACAGGAAAGTACGCAGGTCGCAGTGTTTGCAAATAATTTTTCGCGATGTCTTTCCAATACACAAATGTTCAGTACACCGAAATGGTGAGGGCTTTGGTATGGTGTGGTGATACTGTGGCTCTAGCTTGCAGAGCATTCAGCCAAAGGTATGGTAACTACAAGAGTAGACCGCAGATTTATGTTAGCTGCTGCTTAGCGGCTTCGCGACCACGGAACTTTCCGTCCGAACACGGCCATCGACAAGGGAGCCAATGTGCCTACACGACGAGAATCCCCATGCCAGTACCCGAGAAGCAGCGCTACGCTTTGAATGTAGTCATATGCATGTGTGGAGAACACTTCGTGGTGATAAAAAACATCCATTCCACCTCAGAAGATGCCAGGAGTTGACTCCAAACGATTTCGCACCACGCTTGCAGTTCAGCCGCTGGTCACTAGAAAATTGGCAGCGGAACATAATTTGAACAGATGAAAGTACATTCACACGTGTGGCGATGTACAAACTCTACCTGCGCTGCTAGAAGACATATTATCTCTTCATAATTTACAAAAGGTTTACTACCAACACGATGATGCCTCTGCTCATTTCACTAGGAGTGTTCGACAGTAGCCTGCCCGATCAGCTGATTTGACGCGTCTTGTCTTTTTTTGTGGGGACGTAGGTATTAAATCGTTAGTTTATTTTAGTGAGACAATAAGTGCCGAGGACTTTTACAGTTATTATCGGCAGTGGATGGAGCGAAATAAAACGGCTTGGAGAAGGAATAAACGTTGTTTAATTTTATTATTAGGCACAGTACAAAAAAATGGACACACCGCACAGTGGATCCATATTGAAAATTAGTGGACATGGGCAACAAAGTTCCAATATCGATTCGATATTTTTTTATGTGATTCTTCATGATATTCCAGACAACTTTTACTCTTGTGAAATTTCTTCTAAAGTTGATCGTTTGTCTGAAAAAAAATAAATTAGATTTTTTTGTATGGAGCGAATCACGTTTATTTTTTTTTCTTCAATTGTACGAATATGTTAGGTGTATGGCGTGAGTATATGATAGCTAGGGTCATTCTCTATCCAGGAAAAAATATATCAGCGCCGGCCATCCGCGGCCGCGCGAGTAATCATTCGGTAAAAAAATAATATTTTCTATGACTTTTTGCCTTTTAAAATCAATTCAAAGTATATTTTCTGTCTCACTTGGCTGTTTTCACCTTTTTAGTTAAATATATAGTTTTAATAGCACAACTAGTAATTCTGGCAGAGGTTAAGTTATTATTGCATGTTATCGGTGGCACCTGCATTGTGATTGATGACTCATTTGTTTGTGCGCTCGTCTAAGCGCATAACTAATGAGTCATCGAAAAATACTCGTCTCTGATTGGCTGAATAATTTTCAGTCATGCTAATATGTTCACTACTTGAGTAATTAACACTGACTATAAATACAAAGACATTCACTAAGTCCCTCTAGTTTCGCTCTTGTCGCTTATTTGTGAACACAGTGAAATACTTTTATTTTTATATTTACTTTAGAACTATGGCTATATTTTGTACCAACCTAGATCTTTTTGTGAAATTAAGAAGTGGTGGTGATCTGAAAAATTATATGTTTCTATATGAAAGTATAATTTCTGTTTTGAATACCACAGTTTCTGAAGAAGACAAAAACCTAATCAAGGAGTTCTGTCGGCTTTTTTGTGTAAGCCTAAATAAAAAGTGGATAGAGTCAAGTAGAAATCAAAAAACTTTTATGAACCGTGTAAATAATCGCAAGTGGTTGGAAAAAAACATCAACTGGCCTGTTTGTGACAGTGTTGACCTGAGAAGTGAGTTGGGCTTTTCGGACACAGCCTTATCTGAGCCAGTGGATATGAATTCCCATGTTCCTAATCTTGCAGTATGTACTACGGAAGCGGGAACATCTACAGAAAAGGAGCACAGAAAACCGTTCGAAGACTTAAGTAATAAGCAAAAAAAAAGACGTTCTACTTCCATAGTAGAAGAAAATTCCGAGGAAGAGTTGCAGCACTGGTACTTAACAAAATTGAAAGACAACGGCAAAACGAATCTGGCAAAAGTGGTCGAATACCTTTCCAGTAATCCAGAAACGCTATCCGAAGTACACGAGCGACTATTCAAAAAGCAGAGCCTAAGTACTGTCTCTGAAGATAAGTGTTTAGCTCTTTACACATCACTTGCGCTCTCGAGATGGAAGTACTTAGCTCTTCGACAATTTCTGAAAGAAGAAAACTGTGCTGCCTTTCCATCTTATCCAAAGCTCGTTAATGCCAAGAAAAGATGTTATCCACCACAAGAGAGTATGGAGATTACCGAAAAAGGAGCTCAAATTAAATTGCAAGCGCTATTGGACCACACTGTGGAGAGGATTTTACTAGATGTGAATTCTGTTGATAGGTCTCAAAATGAAGAACTCAAGTTGACCTGGAAATGGGGGCTTGATGGTTCTTCGTCGCAGAGTAACTATAAACAGGAAACGTCAAACACAGCTACAGAGTTCGGTGATTCATCAGTAGTCATGATAAGCATCGTCCCTCTTCGGCTAGTGTCTGGCTCATTATCTGGGAATGAAAATATAGTTTGGGAGAACCCCACACCTTGCTCAACTCTGTACTGTCGACCAGTGAAGTTCACATTCACTTCGGAGACAGCTGATTTTATAAAGTCTGAAGAGTCGGAGATGAAAAAACAAATTGATGAACGAATATCTACTCAGTGTGGAAATATTATTGTATCACATGAATTGCATATGACCATGATTGATGGAAAAGTGGCCAATATTATTGCTGAAGTACCATCATTTGCAACGTGCCCCATTTGCTTGGCAAAACCAAGTGAGATGAATAATTTAGACTCTTTGACTTCCAGACCACTTCGTGAAGATATTTACAAACAAGGAATTTCTTCACTGCATATGAAGATTCGGTGTATGGAATGTCTTCTCCATATATCTTATAATCTGGATTTTCAACGATGGACAGCTCGAGGCGAACATAAGGCTTTGAAACAAGCTAAAAAAAATACCACGCAACAAGAGTTTCGTGAGCAAACTGGAATGCTGATTGATATAGTCAAACAGGTATGTATTTAGTTCGTTTTATGTTTTTTGTGTATTATATCTCTATGTGTCGTATATTACAGTCTTTTTCCCCATTTCAGGGTTTTGGAACTACAAATGACGGGAATACTGCGAGGCGCTTTTTCCAAGATTACAAAACATCATCCAGAATAACAGGAATTGACGAAAATCTAATTTTCAGATTTTCCGTTATTCTACAAGCCATATCATCAGGCAAAAACATTGACTGTGAAAAATTTAGAAGATACTGTAGAGAAACAGCTGATGTATACGTGCAACACTATTCGTGGTACTACATGCCAGTTAGTGTACATAAACTTCTAATGCACGGTGCAGACATCTGTAACCACTTTGGTGTTTTGCCAATCGGTAAGTAAAAAATAAATAGAGTTTGATGTATAATTTGACTCGATTGCTTTTTGAAATTAAAATGCATGTACTTATTTCTTTTAGGTACCTTATCAGAAGAAGCTTCGGAAGCCCGTAATAAGGACTTCAGAAACGTCAGAGAGAGACACACTCGGAAAACGGACAGAATAGCAACAAACGAAGACATCCTCCATGGACTTCTAATAAGCTCTGATCCTCACATATCCTACATAAGGCCTAAAATAACGAAACAGGTTCATAGTGAGTTGTTGCCTGAAGCAATTCAGTTGTTACAGACTACCGAGCCTCCCTGTGACAGTGAGATTATGGAGGAAGAAGAATGCCTCATAGCAGAGTCCGAAAATTTGCCGGACCCACTTCTGGAATAAGAAATAAAGTGATCCGGCTATGGACTATTCCCACAAAAGCCCATCAGGGCTGGGAATATGACAAACAGCCCTTTTCAGGGCTACAATTATTTCACAATTTCCTTTCGATCATACGTACGATAACTTATACTATACTTTACATACGCTTGATTATGTAGATAATGATTATCAACGTCTTGCCCGTAAAAATTCAAACTATTTCACGTATATTTGATAAAATTAGTATACCCAGAAACTTATTACATGTTTATTTTACAATAGATAACGTGCAGGTAGTAAAAAAAATAACAGCCAATCAGAGACGACCATTTTTCGATGACTCATTAGTTATGCGCTTCTAGCCGAGCGCACAAACAAATGAGTCATCAATCACAATGCAGGTGCTACCGATAACAGTAGATAATGTGCAGGTAGTTAAAAAAATAACAACCAATCAGAGACAATTATTTTTCGGTGACTCGTTTGTTATGCATTTAGCCGAGCGCACAAACAAATGAGTCATCAATCACAATGCAGGTGCCACCGATAACATGCAATAATAACTTAACCTCTGCCAGAATTACTAGTTG